>OZ012679.1:63324723-63441223 GCA_963942445.1 Argyra leucocephala | reverse complement strand
ACGAAATTCTGCAGATAAATAATCTCAAATTTCTTAACGTTTAATTTTTAAATTGTTTAAATACTGAAACGAATTGTTTAAAATATTATTTATTTATTTTGATTGTACGATTTATAAATAAGTTTTATAAGTTATTTTAAGATTAATTTAAATATGGTTTATCTTTTACCACGTACATAGTTTGAAACTCAGAGCAAAAATATTATTAATTTACTTTTTATAGAATGTTATCTCATATTTTTAAAAATGTATTTTTAATAGTTTTCAAAAAAACTTGTTTACTATACAAGATTAATTTTATAAAATAAGAAGTGAATATCAAAATAAAAATCAATATCATTATCTAAATTCACATGATGCATGCTTTTTATGATAAATTTAAAATGACCATAACAAAACGTCTCTATAATATCGTATGCATTATGTATAGTAGATCAAAAATATTTTCGTTGACGACATCTATGAACTTTTAAATTTGACTATTAATTTGAGTCAAACGTTTTATTACAGTAAAACAAAATAAATTATGATGTTAATGTATAAATTAAGTGCATACGTAGATATATAATATTTTTCTTTTATAAAAACATTTTTAAAAAATTTATGAAAAATATAAAAAAAATTTTGAGTTCAAATTAATTTATCATGATGTGTATGTGTATAGGTATTACATATTTTAAATTCTGTAATTAAATTTTATTTTCTATATGTATAGTATTATTATGTGCAATAATTTACCGAAAAACTATAAAGTTTCTTCCTTTTATTGAAAATAATTTAAGAATTTTATTTTATATCCATACATATTCTGTACTTAAAAATTACACTTCTTTTTTTCTTAGTTTATAAATGTGCCATAAATATTTTGTTTTCTTTAAACAAAACGGTCACTTTTTAAAAGCATTATTATTATGTATATGTATGTATATATATTGAAATTATTTTACATATATCAATACACTTAAAACTATTAGGTTATATTGTGCATAGAATAATTAAATTTACAAGAGTTGATTTTATACCATATGGCATATCATTAATTATTATGTAAAAATTAGTTTACAGTTCTTAAGGTCTTCCCACATTACACCTTTTTATGCTGGCTTTTAAAGCTGGTTTTTATACTAGCTTTTTTTATTCGAAACAATTGGAATCGTTAAAGCATACCTCAATGAAAGAACGGCGTAAAAAGTTATGAAAAAAGGCGGCACAAAAAGCTAAAATTCAATTTAATTTTAATTTTTTTAGAAAAAGAGCGCCATAGAGTGTCATATTTTAAATAAAGCAATAGTTTTTCAAAATGGATATGTAGAACAAAATATTTTTTGTTATTTATTTAAAGATATTTTTTAAATATGACTTATCTTTTTAAAGTTAAATAAAATATTTACAAAAATATGTTTTATGTCGCTTTCAAAAAAGCTTTCATTGTGTCATGGTGAGATTTTTATGTTAGGTTTTTTCGATGATCTTATATAGATATATTATGTAATATTATTTGAGCTGCATATTTATTTTAAGGTACAAATAAGTTCATTTTTTTTATTTCGAGATATTTAATTTAATCCACAAATAAGTATATACATATAAATCTATTATAAGTATAATCAAAGAACGTAATATTATGCAAGAAGACTTATATGAACATTTTGCTGAAAAATTTTTCATGATGCGTAGCGTACGGTGGTCGGATCGGGGAGGAAAATAGAACAAAAAATAAAATCAAAAATACTCTATTATCTTTAAAATTTTATATTTTATTATAAAGATGACGGGTTGGAGTATATTTTAACGTTTATTTGATGATGATTGGTGATGCCGTTATGGAGATATTGTAGTTCAAAATAGAAAATTTTGGAAAAAAAAAATCTTTATTTTCTTTCTTGAAAAACCAAATACTCAAGATTTTTGCACAAAAGCCACTCAATTTTTATAGACTGTTGGAAAGGTATATTTTTTTCTATAATTCATATATACATACTTTATGTCTACGTCGAATAGTTTAGAAGATACATATAAGCATTTATTAAAAAAAAATCTTTTTTTTTATCCTTTTTCTATATAAACTAGGAATGTGAAACTACAAAAACTACATTTGTTAACATGCTTGTTGTTTTAGGGTCTTTGTGTCTGTAGATGTAGTAGATATATAGTACATAATATGTGTTCGGTTTTTATCTAGTAACTAAGCAATCTAGAAGCAATCTGAAAAATATTTTAAGGTTTATTTGATGACGACAGATGTTGCCGTTGGGCAGATATTGTATTTCAGAATTGACAATTTTTCAAAAACAAACAATATTTCATACCTTTACCTTAAAAACCAAATATTTCAAAAAAATTTTAAGGAAATATTTAATATTTTTTCTCATAGAAGATTCTGTTTCTTTTAAAATAAATATCTATTTTACAGTGTTTTTATATAAAAAAAAAAGTAATGTAATGTAATGTAATAAGCTGGTGTGACATTTACTTTAGAAGATTATTATTTCGTAAAGGCATATTCCTAGTTTAAACAGAAAAAGGTTAAAAAAAAAAAAAACAATTTTTTTACATAAATGCTTATTGCCTGAAATACATGTTCAGAACTATGCACGCATCGCAGTAAAAATAAATTAGAATATATGGGTTTATATGGAACCAATTACATGTAATTCTGCACGCAGGGAATTTTGATGCAAGATATCTCTATTTCTAATTTTTGCTGCGCAGCGGCAGAGCTACCAACACGAAAGATTGTACAAATTGTCATTTTACTCATGCTAATAAAAAAATAATGACAAACGTCATAAAAATTATTTAATATTTACATATTTATTATTGTTTTTTGTGGTAATAGGTTATAACCAACTTTGTAAAAATTTATTTTAAATTAGTTAATGGAAGAAAAACTAATTAATTTGAAATGAATAAAAATTTCCCTAGTCCATAGACTAGATTTTCTTTCTTTTTTGTTGTAATATTCATCATAAATTTTTAAAATATTTTATGTAACAAAATGTATGCACAAGTCACAACAAACTAGCATTAATTTATTCATATAATTATATTTTATTACAATCATGATAGTGACAGTTATTAAAACATGTGATTGAAATTTTTTCAAAAATTATTAAATTAAAACTTTTATTAAACACTTTTAATAACTTTTACCTAAAAAATTATCAAAAATTATTTTATTTTGTATTTTATTACTATACAAACAAATTGTATGTGTATTAATGGCGGCAATTATCTACATTATTTCATCAAATCAAAGGCATTTTTAACAGATAAAATATGCACATGTGTCTGGCACGCAGATATGCATGCATATCTGCATGCAGCGATGCATGAGAGTTCTGCACATGTATTTCCCACTTATATCTTCTAAATTATTCGACGTAGACATAAAGTAGTATGTATGAGTTATAGAACAAAAATATATCTTTCAAACAGTCTATAAATGTTGGGGGGTTTTGTGGTAAAATCTTAAGGTATTTGGTTTTTGAAGAAAGAAAAAAAAAATCTTTTTTTTTCCAAAATTTTATACTATTTTGAACTACAATATCTTCATGACGGCAGCACCAGTCATCGTCAAACAAATGTTAAAATATGGCCCAGATCGTTATCTCTATATTATGTGTTTACATAAAAACATCAAAACAGCAATGATACTTTCAAATGTCCTTTTCGTCCTTAAAGAATAAGATGCGCTACTAGAGATATATATTTTTGGAAAGCTAGCAATTTCAGTTATCATTGGGATATGGTCATTAGGTCCTACGCCGATACAACATCTCCCTCAGAATCCCCTTTCATTTTATAATGAATTAACAAAAAATTCAAATTCAATCTAACAAAAACAACTTACACGCTATTAACTACGTATGTATGCATATAAACACATAATTACTTTTTTCTATGCGTCTTTTTTCTTTTTTTTACAGACATATTATAATCTAATGAAGGAATTTACTAATTTACAATTTACTATATTAAAAACATACAAAATCCAGAAATTTATTCATAGCAAGGTGGCAAGAAAGTTGTTTTTAAGATTTTAGGAAAAAATACGTAATTTATAAAAAGCAATGTTATCGCCTAAAGATAATGAAAAACATATTTTCAAAATATTTTTTGTATATACCTAGATGATGCAATAATATAATATATTTGTTAAAATTTTGTAGTTTATTTATTATAAAAATTAAACAACACATTTCAGTCATATTTAATTTTATTTTTATTTCATCTTGGTACTTTTGTCACATCTGTTATTTGGAATTTTTATCTCTTTCTTGAATAAATAATTCTTATTACCTATTTCTTACAATTTTTCCAATTTCTATCAAATATGCCTAATATCAAAAATAATATAAACTATTATTAAGTAATAGTAATAATAAGTTTATATTACTTTTGCTAATATGCATATGAATTTAACATTCTTTTGTTAAACAAAACAAAACAAAACTTTTGCTACAAGCTTTCGAAAAATAGTAATAAAACCAAAGGCCAAAATAGTAATAGGTAATAGATTTTAATTTTAAATTATTTTGTATAGGTATGTGGCTACATAAATGTATTAGTAGGGTCTGCAAAGTCCCTTTAATTGACGTGAAGTGGCTGATATTATCACCCATATTCTGTTAGACCCATCTCGCGAGATCGCGTGAGAATATCTCTGACGAGATAGTTTTGTATTCTGTTAGACCTTTGACGAGACGAGATAGCCATTTTTTATCTCGTCAAAAATTGTAAGCGATAGAGTATCTCGTCAAACTATTTTGTGTTTTTTTATCAAAAAATTGAATTAAATAAATAAATTGAATAGATAAAATAGTTAAATAGAGATTAATTAACAATTTTTCATTATTTTTTTGCATTATTATTAAAATTGTGTTTTGTTTTGAAAAAAAAACCATCTTTACTATTACTGTTTTACTACTGTTTATGTGCTAAACTAAAAAATATTTAAAACATTTATATTTATTTTTCATTTAAAAAATATTTTCAAAATAATACTAAAACCCCTCTAAAACTTTCCAAAAATTTTATAAATCATATTTCGTTTATATACCGATAATATTTTTTGACAGCAAAAAACTATCAGTACTACCAACAAATAAAATGTTCTACCGCGCCGCTTACAGTGTCTAACAGAAAGGCATATTCAGCGAGACGAGACGAGAATTTTTTCTTGTCGTCAACGATGGGTCTAAGAGAATATGGGTGTATATTTTTTCACCAAATTCTCTCAGGTGCAATTGACTCGGTTGGTATTTTAGAACACATAAACTTCAATATCAACTTTCGTTCTCTAGGCATTCTGCCGCCTTTTGTTTAAAGTTTCATCGCACGCATTATGGAAAGAATGAGCCAATTGCAAGAATGTTGCGTAACGAAAACAATAACTCTAATGTCTTCGATTTCCACATTAGTAAGTCCAAACTAAAGAACCTGCTTTATTCAAACAGGTCATAAGTTCTTGAAGGACATACATGTAGTATTTCATACTTTTAATATGTATACAAAAGTGTATATAAATTATGTTTATTTTTATTATTATTATTTTTATTTTGTGTCTTTGACTAAATGCGTTTTACATGTGTTGTATTTTTATATATGTATGCATATATATTTTTATTATTTTTTTTCTTTCTTTTTCTTGTTTTGTTTTTAATTTCTTTAGTTTATATCTAAATAAATTGACTAATGCTTCTTCGGCAATAATTTAAAATTGCAAAATTTTGATTTAGCCTATCTTGACATTTTGGAAGATAGTCTAAATCTGTGATATAATTTTTTAATTGATTGAAGATTTTAAATTGCTTCAACTTTTGACTTGTGAGCATATTGCTTATTGATTTTTGTTCTTTGTTTTGCATGTTGGAAGGCAAATAAAATTTACTAAATTTTTAACTGTTTTTAGTATTCTAACAATTTATTACTAATTACTAATTTCCTTAATCATTCATTTCATTTCATTTATTTTGCCTGTTATAAATTAACATTACATATTGTTTCTTATAATTATATTTACAAATACTTATATATACTTAATCTATCAAACTATAATGTTTGGTTTGATACCCCTGTAAATTTATGATTCCAACCTTTGGAGGACATTCCATTATTTTTATTCTTTAAATATTTTCATTTTGTATTTTCGCACTTGCACCCGGTGCTTTTTTTTTTTTATTTAATATAAAAACTTAACTTATAATCTAAACTATTTAAAGATACAACTAAACTAAAGCTTAAACTATGACTAATACTACGAGTAAACCTACAACTAAAACTAGAACTAAAACTAAGAATACGGCTATAACTTATTGCAGTTGCTTAGCCTCTATGGTGATTTTTTGTTGTGACGTTATATATATAAAATTGTGGTAAACTAGATTGACATGTTTCAAAAAGATGTGCACTATTTATATTACCTTACACCTTATTACTTAAGGTGAAAGGTAATAATTAGGATTAATATTATTTTCGTTATATATTCTTTTGACCGTTATGTTGGTGTGGTTTTTAATTTTTTCAACATTTTTTTTTGCCTTATTCAGCATATATTGCATTATTGGTCTTATGTTGGAATTTTCATATAGGTATTTGTTAGAATATCTACGACAGTCCGATTCATAATATCTATTCAGACAATTCCTTAAAATTTTTCGTTCGAAAACTTGCAATTTTTTTGCATATGTGGGCGAGCATGTGAACCAAATTGGGAACCGGTATGTTAGAATTGGTTGTAAAAGCTGTTTGTATATGAGAAGTTTGGTTTGTGTGTTCAGGGGTGGCATTGTGTAATTTGAAACATCGTTTTGTTTCGACTATTTTCAAAAAGTGGTATTGCATAATTTTGTTTCGACCATTTTTATTTTGTTTCAATCTTTTCAAAATTGGTACGACATATTTTGGTATTGCGTAAGGTATAAACGCTACTTTTTTTACATTTGATACGACCAAATTTTGTCGATTGAAAAATAGTTGACGCTTTTAGGTAAATTTTAAAAAAAAATAATAAATTAATACATGATTTTTATTGGAATATTTATTTTAGAAACGCACAGAAATAAAAATTCCAATAAAATGAAAAATTAAGTAAACTTATAATGATTTTCTTTCAAGAAAAAAAATGTTCAGAATAAAAAAAAAAAAATTTTGGTATTATTATTAGCTTCTTTTACTTGTATCTAGTTGCAATTTCTTTTAGCTCCATTTTTTTTATTTCAATATTATTTTCTAGCAGTAATTGTTGAAATTTTAACGAAACAAATCAAAAATGGAATTATGTAAAGTGATTCAATGTTTTCTCGCGCGTTTCAAAATAAATTAACGTTTCAAATTACGTAATGTCATCCAAATTTTGTTTCGACAACATTTTGTTTCGACCGAAATGTTTGTTTGTTTGTTACACAATGCCACCCCAGAGAATGGTGGCTTAATAGAGATCTAAGAAGTGAATAATATCCCGCTGTTTTTTTTGTTTTAATTTAATATGGTTGTTGAATTTGAGTAAGTTATTGAAGTGAATTCCTAAGTATTTAATTTCTGATTTGTAAGGTACTGCTTCATTGTCGATTTTCAAATTTAATTCTCTGCTTTGTTGTACAGCATTTTTGAGACCTTTTCCGCTTGCATTTCTTATACAGGTAAATTCCGATTTGTTTACATTTATGCTGATTTTCCATTTTGTGTTGAATTGAAATGACATACGTTTGTGGCGTGTTTTTCAACGTACCGCTTTGCTACTTTCGGGTTTTCTGCATGAGAGTAAACGATAGTATCATCTGCATAGAGGATAGATTTGGATCTTTCTTAGCGTCTACCATCACTAAGCGTGGAAGGCATATCGTGTAGATATATGCTGTATAATTTAGGACCAGTTATTGAGCCTTGGGGAACTCCTGAGCTTACTTTAATTATTCCTGATTTTTTACCGTCAATGAAGACATACATAGTTCTATTATTTAGGAAGCTAATAATCATTCTAGTAATTTCTACTGGAAATCCTAACCTAATTATTTTATATTGCAGTCCTATGCTCCAGACAGAGTCGAATGCTTTCTCCGCATCCAATTTTAATGCTACAGTAGATTTTTTTTCCGCAAGTTCTCTACGATATCTGTATGGAATTTAAAGAGTGCGTCTAAGGTAGAGTGGTCAGTTTGAAAACCAAATTGATTTTTCGGTACAATGTTTTTTACTTTACAAAAGTCGTCAATTTTAAATGAAATAAACCTTTCTAAAATTTTTTCAAGTTTGAAAGGAGTGAAATAGGCCGGAAGTTTTTTGGTTCCTTTTCATCTTTGCTTTTAGAAATAGGTAACAATTTTCTATTTTCCATATGTTGGGAAAGTAGCCATTGTTAATGCAGTTGTTGTAAATGGTGCACAGATATATTAAAGCAGTATCTGGTAACTTTTTAATTAAAAAGTTAGAGATACCGTCGGACCCTGATGACTTCTTTGTATTAAGGTTTCTGCATATGTTTTTGACGTCTGACACTTTCATAAAGTATTCTTTGCTACCTTAAGCATTGTTACTGTAGTTGAACTTTTCTAGCTGTTTTGTTTGGTTTTGACTATCTTTTCGGTTGTTTAGAAACTCTTCCACAATATTTTTTATTTGTTGATCAGTTTCGGTGGTAAAGGGTTTGGCTTTGTATAGTTACTCATAGTAGTTTTTGAAGGCATTTCAGTTGAACAATTGAACATGAACAGTTTCTGTTCAGTTTCTAATAAAAGTGTTCCGTTTTGTGTCACGTTCACTACCATGTCAGTTCTTGTCGCAACAATTTTTTTTATTTCTTTAAAGGCTTGTGGGCCAGGTTTGATATTTTTTAATCTAGTTTGAAATATTTGGTTGAAATGCAGGGAAATTTTTTCGCTTATGATTTTCTTTAGACAATTTATCTTCGACTCTAAATTCTGATATTCTATTGAGCGTCTGTTTAAATACTTATGGAATATGCTTATTAGTTTATATTGCCACTCTCTTTTTGTTTTGAGCAGGTCTTTTATATTTATAGGAAGGTCCTTAAATTTCCTTTCAGTCACTTCGATAGTGGCCGAATGTATATCTGAGGTAGTTTTAACTGCATTCGTAAACTCATTTATAAAATTGTCTATTTCGATATTATTTAAGTTTTTATCTGATGGTGGTACGCCAATGTTATTGAGATTGTTCGTGATATCTATACGAAACTGGTTCCAATTGGTATTTTTGAAGCATATGTATTTTTCTGGTTTTCTTAGTACTATTTTAAACTTATTTAAAAAAAAATTCTAGTTTAACTGTTAAATGATCTGAGAATGAGGGTAAGGTCTGGCAGATATAATTTTGGTCTAAGGTGTTTATAAAGTTTTCTGATACAATGAAAAAATCTAAAATGGACGAGCTTTGGGGAAATGTTGGAGAGAATGGCGATTTTATACTTAGATTTGTGGCGCTCATATTATCTGAAAACCAGTTCTCTATTATTTGACCGTTAGCGTTGCATATAGTATCTCCGTAATTAATATGCCTAGAGTTAAGGTCTCCACCAAGAAAACAGAAATCAAAATTTTTTGAGAGATTATTACTGACTAGAACAGTTTGGCTTTAAGTATATAGCCCCCATTAATAAAGACTTTTGGATATTGTTTGCATCTATTATATAAGTTTTGGCTAGAGTTATTGGAGCTTCAAAGTCTTTGAAGTCTATTTGTTTTACATCAAGGTTCTTTTTATATATAAGAGCTGTACCTTGATCCTTATCATTTCTTCAGATCTTAAAATTATCAATTGTAATTTTATGGAAAGTTTTCAATCTAGTTTCAGTTATGAAGGCAAAGTTAGGTTTAATTTCGTCTAGTAGATTGTACAAAAATACTCTTCTACCTAAACTTCTTATGGGGTGAACATTTAAAGTTATAGCAGATATGTTATTAATTCTGTTCATTACTTTTTAATTTAATTAAGAATTCGATATAGGCTACCTGTTTTTCTTCTGTACTATTTAGTTTCTTGTAGTAGTTCATGAAAGTACTTATTTCTTTTAGTAGTCCAGTAAGATTTTTTCCAAATAAAACGTTAGATAAATTAAGGAATTCATTTAAGACCGTATTATTATCCTTGTAACTTTTATTATTATTATTAGCCTGAAATAAACTGGAGAAGGACTTGTTGTTATCTATATAACTGTTTACAAAATTATTATTTGAGTTTGTTTTTTGATTATTTGTTTTAGTTTGGCGTGAACGTCGAGCTAGAAACTGTTTATAATATTGGCAACCTAAATAATTTGCGGGGTGCTCTCCTCCTGAATTTGTACATGTTGGCTTATCAACATCTCGTTTTAATGGACATTCTTTTGAACCATGATTAAGTGTACATGTTACGCACCTATATTGTGTGGTACAGTTGGATGCAGCGTGCCCATAGTCTTGACAACGCATGCATTGTACTGGTTTATCTATTATTAGTCTTTCCCAGTAAGCTTTTTGGTATAAAATATAGTTTTCGCTAAGTAGTTCACGGAAACTTTCTCCTGCTTCAATTGTACTAAATAAATCCCTAGATTTCTACCTTTATTTCTCGAGTACGTTGTACTAAAATTGCAAATTTTCGAAAACTTAATGTCTGGATACAGATTTTTTAATTCCGTTTCAACGTCTAGGGCACTGAAGGTATTATTTATACCTTTTAATAAGAGATTAGTTACTCTCTTATCTTTTGATGTGAATGAGAAAGACTCAGTTTCTTTAGATCGCAGATATTCTAACACTTCCCTATGTAAGGTGGAATCACTTACAAATATTTTAGTTTTATTTTTTCGGGTATTATTTATTACCTTAAAATTAGTTTTATCTATTTTTATTTTCGATTTAACAAAATCTATAATTATTTGTAATTTATCCTCACTTAAAATTATAGGTGGGCAAATTTCGATGTATTTTCTATTTCAGTATTAGTAGTATTATAATTTTTGTTTTTGCTATTGTTATTATTTTTACCATTTATATTTACTTGGTTGTCGCTGTGTCGCTCTTCATATTCATTTTCTTGTAGCATCAAAAATGTGTTCTCGTTTGTATTTTCATTATCCGTTATCTTTCTCTTTTTGATGAGATGTTGCTGCTGCTGACGTCTTGGTTGGATTTTAATTCATTTATTTTGCTGTGTGTTAGTTGCTGTATCTATTTCTGCTGATACTGCTATTTCCATTTCGTTAATTTCATTCTCACAATTACTGCCTGCACTTGTTGTAGGTAGTTGTTGTTGTTGTAATGAAAGCATGATCTTTTTTTTCATTTTATTGCTTGGTGAATTAATTTTTTCTCCATTCGTGCCATGTGGGCACTTAAATTGAATTTCACTTTTTAATTTTCCAATATCAGTTTTTAACTATTGTATTGGAATAAAATTATTTAAATATTTTTTATATTAATGTCTATAATGTGTATTATATGTATTATAATTTTAATTTAACTTTTAATTATGTTGAGTTTTGTTTTAAATGATTAATATTAAATTAATTAAGTAATTTAACCGCTAATTGTTCTTAATACGTCAACTTGCTCTCGCAGTTCCGACCGAACTCTCCTAATTTCCTTAATCGTGTTTACTAATTTCCCTTTTTTTTTTGTTTTGAATGCTTGTTTTAAACCTCCTCCTTGTTTTCTCTCCTTACTAACACATTCTTCATTAAGGGTTATCACATGCTTGTATTCTTTTTTGAATAAAATTAAAGTATAATAATAAATATTAAAGTTTAATTAATGAAAGTTCATTGAGTGTATGCTCGTCACAGTATTACATACTGAATATTTTAATTCATTAAAATCTTTATACTTTTAATAAGAAGAGATTTATTCTTCCAAGCACCTTGTATACGACACTCCTAGTCATATACTAAATAATAATAATAATAATAATGGGAATGGAGACTCCGCGCGTGCGCGGCACTGGAGGGGTAATTGGGCGTTGGGACATTATTGTAAAACAGAATGAAAAAAAAACAAATTTAAACAACAAAACATATGTTATCTTTTTATTATCTTTATATATATTTTGTTTAATTTGATTACAAAGTTCTACATAATAATTACACATCTGTCTTTTCAGTGTTATTACATCGGGATCATTTCCATTTACTTTATTCAAATATTGTTCAAAATACAAGCCAAAGTAGATTGAATTAATCTAAATAATATTCTTCATTTGATATTATCTGTTTCTTCTTTAATTAATTCTTGCTTTATAAATTTCTTCATTAGCTTAAAAAGAAGATTTTTCATAGTTTCGATTAATGTATGAATTCTCGTTTACTCCGATTGAAAAGTTAAATTAATATGCTTAATTAGTTTTAATTTATCTAACAAAAAATGCAAAAGTAAATCCAATTTTTCATCAGACAAAAGCTTAAGAATTTCTACTATACTATCGTCTGTGGAATTTCAAAATTATATAAATTAGAATAATTTATAAGGGCTTGATTTTTTCTAGAACCCTATTGAAGGCTTGTTCTGGTGATAACCATCTTTGAGCAACGAATCTTAAAATTTTATGTGTATGAAAAGCATTTTAAAAACCTTAATTCTACCTGTTTTTAGTACTGTGCGCAAAGTACGAATAAATGTTTTTGATTAATTTTTCGATTTCTTCTGAAAGTTCTATCGATGTCAAAAATTTATCATTTATTTTATTATACAAAAGACAAAATTTATATGAAAATAAGATCACACTTTTAAAGTTGTTATCCCAGAGGCCAGGCTAGAAGAAATAAAGGCATTGATATATGATAAGCAAATAATATCTAAAGTATAAGGAGTTGCCAAACTGTATTTTTGGTGTAACACCCATGCATTACCATTTTTCAAAAAAAAACTGGTTAAAAATAGAAGGCAATAAGAATTGTATGTTCATGAAAGAGATGAAATATAGAAAACAAAAAGGTGTATCGAAATTAGTACGATGAAATTCAAATAGATTCTTCGAAAACAATTTTTTAAATGTATTAAAATGACGTAAAAACGTATATATCATAAAAATTTTAAACTCAATATACCTACTTATTGACATATTAAAAATTAAATTTTAACAGAAAAAAAACTATCTTTTATTCTCTGAGGGAAATTGATGAACATGTGAACATCTGAACATCTATAATTAAATTTACCACCCAGTATAATTATGTAGTAATTTTCTACTATTTAAATAAAACAATTAATCTTTTTGCTTAATATTTTATTACTGCCCTCTCAGTCCCCTTTCAACTCACCTCCTCTCTTCTCTTCGTTATCCAATTTAAATCATACTATATTGACATTTCACTATTTGACATTTTGTTAAAATTAATTTATTTTGTCATTGCCATATTTTATGATATAACTAATGATATATCTTACAATTATATTACCCATATTAGTTTAAATTTTAAATAACAAAAAATTTGGTTTAAAATTTGAATATAAATTTTTTAAATTTGTTCGAATTTTTTGTCTCACTATGTGACTGTGACATTATACTATAATAATCAAGACGCCAATGCCTCTATATCTTCTAGCACGGCCTCTGGGAGAGAAAATTTAAAAATGGGATCTTATTCTCATAAAAATTTTGTCTTTTGTATAGAGACGTGAAACTCACTTTTATCAAGTTCTAATTAATACTGAAAAAGTAAATGGTGGATACAATAAAATTTGTGAGACAACATTAAAATAGCTTATAAAATGTTTTTTTATCTGAGCAAAACCTTTGATGGTGTTTGTACTTAATTTCTGGTATTAAATTTTTTAGAATATTCTTGTTTGTGTTAGTTGAGTTTTTCTCAAATTTTATTTTTATCAAAAAAAATGTATACACAAAACAAAAACAAACTTTAAAAAAAAAATTATAATTCGCTATAATATGTACTATTGCGAAAAATCATCGTGTGACTTGGCTAGCAGATATAGAGGCATTGAAGACGCATATAAAAAGTTGTATGTGAATATTTAGGTAAGCATATGCTGCGTTCTCTTTCTTTCTCATTTTAATTTTCATATACGACAATCTTAAAATGTCATTTTTAAGTATTTTACTTGTTTTAACAAATAAAATATCAACACATACCGTTAATTAGATGTATTTATTTAAAAAAAAAGTTATGAAAATGATGATGCTCCAGTTTCAATTTCTTCGGAGCTGTAGTGAATATTGCTTTGACATAATTTTTCTAATCCGATTTTCTTTAACCCTCTGTAGCCCAGGTTAAATTTAAAAATATATCCCTTGTCTAGAACAGCTTTTTCCCTAAAATAATCCAAGAAGACATCCCTTAAAATATTTTTTCTCTGAGCCGGACCATCCTGTACATTTTAATAAGGAAACTTTTGCCTGATTTATCACAACACTCGTAGTCAAAATATTTTTTTAAATTTTCAAATATTTTATATTCCAATTTCTTTTTGACAAAAATTTCGTTGAAATATTTAACAAAATTATTTTCTAAATTATATAAACTATCCATAAAATTTGTAGGAGACCTAGGTAAAACAGTGTTATCATATTCTGTGAATTGTAAATAGATGTTGTCCTCAGTATTAATTTTTTAAAGTGCAGTTATGATCGTCAATATCGTGCAACCCCATCCGTGGGACATAGGGCGAAAGTAAATTCTTTCCATCGGCTCCTATCAATTGTGGCTACGTTCTTTGCTGGGTACTTGCTTCGGCTAAGAGAGTTGTTCTCCACGTTTTTCTCGGCCTTCCGACGCGACATGTACCTTGAGGGTTCCATTCGAAACATTGTTTCGCGATGTTGTTGTCAGGTTGTCAAAGTATGCCCGATCCAACGCCATTTCCTCCACGTCTCTTTGTGTTTGTTTCGTTTTTTGCCACAGTGTTCTCTTGGAAATGGTTTGTGGCCAACGAATGTTTAGGATGCGCCGGAGACATCTGATGTACGCTTGGAGTTTCCTGTTGATGTTTACTGAAACTTTCCATGTTTCGCAAGCGTACAAGAGAACAGATTTTACACTTGCGTTGAATATTCTTATTTTTGTGCGCAGAGATTGGTATCTTGCCTGCCATATTTTTGAAAGCCTCCTGAATGCAGTACGGGCTTTACTGATACGGGCTTCAATATCCAAATCGGCGCCTCCATCTGGTGACACGATGCTGCCCAGGTAATTGAAAGTACTCACCTCTTCGACTCGCATTTCTTCATGGAGGATCGGATGTTGTGAGGTATGAGTTGTGCGCATGATTTTAGCTTTAGCTGAATTGACTTTAGGCTCCCACTTTTTCCAGTTTCATACAGCTTTTGGCCCATATCGTTCAAACCTCCATTCGTACGTGACAATAAACACACATCGTCGGCTTAATCTGAGTGGCTGATACGTTCGAAAGGAAGCCACTTGATACCGTTGCTCTCGTTTACACCCACATTGGTAGTTATTATGTCATACGTTACTACTAAAAACAATATGAGTGATAAATTACAGCCCTTTCTTACTCCCTAACACACCTCGAAGCAATTTGTCAGTTGTCCTTGATGTAAAACGCGACATCTCGCCTCTTTGTAGGATTCTTTAATTATAGCTATAATTTTTTCTGGAATGTCTTTTGAGTGTAGTTTCTATTCTGCCTTTAATCCTTTCGAGTATTATTTTAACCATTAATTTCGAGAAAACTGAGAGTAAAGTGTATACCTCGCCAGTTATTACAATGATTTAGGTTACCTTTCTTTGGTATTTTGACAATAACTGCTTCCTTCCATTCGCTTGGATATTTTTCTTGTTCCCGTATAGCCTGGAACAAAGGTAACAAAATATCGGCTGATACATCTGCATAAGCTTTTAGGAATTCGGCGGGTATCTCACCTACTCCTGCTGCTTTGTTGTTTTTTAAAAGAAGAATTGCTGATTTTATCTCGATATATATTTGGGGCTCGCACATCGATATCCCTAAATGATCTGCGCATTGTTGGCATAGGAGAGCTTGTGGATATATTTCGTTCTACGAATTGCTCGTTTAACAATCTACACAAATGATCGTGCCATCTTTGCAGTTGATCATCCATAGATACCAACAGCCTTACACTCTCGTCCAGGATTGTTTGATGCTCTTTACTGCTACGTTTGGCAATTTGGTTCGTAATCTTGTAAAGAGTTTTGACATCTTCTCTGTTAGCAGTGCTCTCAACTTCCTTTGCAAGATCTTCTATATTGTTCCGTTTGTCACGTCTTACACTCCTCTGTGCAGCCTTATGTGCTAATATATACTGCAAACGTAGTTCTTCTGTTTTTCGCTGATTGTATTCAGCATTGATTTTCCTCTTTAAGGAACTACGTTCAGCAATTTTATCCCATGAGGGTTGTGATATCCATGGATCTCTTTGGGTAGATAACGAAGGTACTGTTTCGGAACCGGATTCTATAAATGCTTTTTTGGTATTATCCCACATAACATCTATAGACACATCTTACTCATTTTCAACCATCCATGTTGTTACTTTGTAGATTACGACATATGGTGGGATTTTTTAATGCTTCTGGTCCGATTATACGTCGATTGAAAGCTGACGTCCTCAACTGCATACACGCGAAGACCAAATGGTGGTCACTACCGACATCCGCGCTCCTTTTGCTTCTTACATCGCAGAGCGATTTCCTCCATTTCTGTTGTACGATTATGTGGTAAATCTAGTTTTCTGTATGACCATCCAGGGATATCCATGTTTTCTTATGGCTAGTTTTGTAAGGGAATAGGGTTCCACCAATAGTAAGTTGTCGTGAGTTACAAAAATCAACGAGCAGCTCTCCATTGCCATTTCTTACACCTATTCCGTGTTTCTCAGTGATTCTTTCTAGAACTGCATTTTCACATCCAACTTTGGTGTAAGGATCGCCCAGAATGATCTTAATGTCAGCCTTTAGAGCATTGTCATAAATCGTACTTGGCTGTGTGAAGAAAATAGTTTTTTCTTCCTCATCCGCGTCTTCAGTTGGAGCATAACACTGGATGATGGTAATATTTCTTACTCTAGATTTCAATCTGGCAGTGATAAGTCTTCTGGATAGTGGGGCCCAGGAGATCAAACTACGTCTAGCATTGCGACTCAACATAATGCCGACACCTCGTCTCCCTATGCTACCAACTGCCTCATCATCTCCAGAGTACAGCATAGATGTTAAATTGCTGGGAGATACATAATCTCCTTGTCCTCTCCATTTGGTTTCATTTATACATAACATTTCCAGTTTGAGTCGAATTATTTCTCGTTCAACTTGCTCGTATCGACCTGCATTGTACAGGGATTTAACGTTCCAAGCTCCGAAAATTGTTCGTGTTCTATAACCGAAGGTATTTGCCGCGCGTACGAGACGATTTCGATAATTTACTTCCGATTCTGTTATCTCGGTGTTCCCCTCGACACCACCACATGAAATATGCAGAAGGTATTTTCTTTTGCAGAGTCTAGTGATTTTTAAAAGATCAGAATTAATTATCGTCTAGAAATAATAAAAAAAGATTTAATGTCTGGAAATAATAAAAGATCGGAATTAATCATCGTATAAGTGAACAAACTAAATTTGAACAAACATTTTTTGCCATCTTGCCTCATATAAATAATGGGAACGCAAACAAATGCAGAGAAGAATAATGGGAACGCAAAATTTTTTACAGTGTAAAACAAAAGACAAACATCTTTTCAGTACCTTTTCTCTCTTATAATAAATAAATGTAAATTTTACCTCTTTTGATATCTAACTACTGATATTTTGTTTGTTCTAGTAATTGTTAAAAGTTGTGTTAGGTTAGTAAACTGGAAGTGCATATTCTTGTTAATAGATATTCTTTGGTGATAATATCGAATAATATTTTGTTGGCTCTAAAAAGAGAGTTAACATGGAATTACACTACTTTTATTATTTTATATAAGAACTCATTGCGTATGACAGAAACAGTAAATATTATTTACTGGAGATATTTTTCATACTAGTGTGAGATATTATACTTTGATGAAGTATATTTTCAAAATATAAGGGACATTATCTTAACACCGGCAACACTTTTTTTTAACAATTTGTGAGTAAATGTATACAATAATTGTAGTATGAAATATTATAAATCTGTGTTAATCTTTTTTGTTATTGTTGTTTCTACATATGGTGCGTGGTTATTTATGTTTTTAATAAGTAAAATCATTGTTTATGTGAAGCAGTAAGATCGTAAAAATGTCCCATCTCAACTTTGATTATCCTACGATCAAACTATTTTTGTGCATCTTTATATATTTAATGTCTTTGTCAGACCTTTTAGTTTGACAATGAAACTCTGACATTTCTTTAAAACAATATTTTGTTTTTTTTAATAAGTTATAATTATTTTGTTTAATGGTGAATTTAAGTTTACATTTTGAAATATTCATCAAATAATATGCCAAACTTTAATGAAATGAATTTTAATGTACCGTGGTTAATGAAAATGGATCTGAAAAAATTCTAGTTACATTTCATGGATCTGATTTTTTATATGTGAAAGCAACAACAAAATTTTTTATGTTGAATGTAGTGATATCTACTGTAAGAAAAATTAAACGTTTATATTTTTTTTTATGAAAGTTGTTTAATTTGAGTCACCATTAAATTTTTTAATTAGTGTGAAAATTGAAATCCTTGAGGAAGATTTACATAAACAAAAGTTAAATCAAGAGTTATAAAAAATAAATTGTATGTTCATATGATAATAAATATTAGGTCTCTTCACGAGGTAAAAATTAAACTTAATTCGATTAACTTATTATTTTTGACAGTTAGATTTTGTTCATTTATAAGGCTGTCTATCATTCTCGACCAATCAGAGAATAGCAAAAACAAAATAACATGTAAAAGTTTGTACAATTTTCAAACAAGCAGTATAAAAGAACTATTTCATGTCGAAAACACAATCACGACGAATAACGAATTTTTGGCTTTCAAATACATGAGATTATATGTAAATCGTGGCGAATGACGAATAACCAAAATTTTGCGTTCAAAAAATAGATATATTTCTATTTTACTCGTCGACGAATGCGAATGACATTCATTTATACCAACATAAATTGGTCAAAATGGTTTTAATAAAACATTTTTAAAATTTAAATTCAAATAAAAATTTATTTAAATTAAGTTTTTTAAAAATTTTCATCCATTTTTTTTATAAACAAATTTTGAAATTTCAAAAACACAAAAATTTGTTCAATAAGAAAAATGGATTGTAAGTGATTGTAAGTGATTGGAAATGATATTTTTTGAACAGGATTTTGATTGGCTACTGATATTTTGAACATTTTGGATTGCTTTTGATTGTGATTGATTGCAATCACATGTTATTGAATGAACCTAGTATTAAACACAATCACAATCTCACACAATAAAAATTTCAAAATCAGCTGCTCTTCAAATAATAACCAAACAATAATTTGAACAACAAAAAACATCCTCACGAGGTAAGCCTTTTTATCCGACAATAAGTTAGTTGAATTAAATTTAATTTTCAATAAGTTAGTTGACTTAAGTTTAATTTTTACTTCGGGAAGAGACCTATTATTTTATCAAATTTTAATTTACTTTTAAAATAAATTATTATATTTTCCGGTGATGGCGCTAGTATTGCGGTAAATTTTTCTGGTGAATTGCGTTCAGTGAACAGGTTCATGGTAAATGGATTGAAAATGGATTACAGAACCACCAGTTAATGTTACTAATCCCAACAAATTAAGGTGGTTATGCTGATGTCCGAAGCGGCATTTCTCCGAAAAAAAATTCCGATCCGAATACGAAAAAATCAGTATGCTGAAGTCCCTTCGATTGCAAAGTCTGTGCAGAAATCAAAATCATGTTTCGGAAGATTTTTTTTTTTGTTTTCATATTCATTTCAAACATTTTTATTTTCAATTTTTTTTTATTTTTTTTGTAAAAATTTTTTAATAGATAATGTATATGACATAATGTATATATACAATATGCATACATAAATTAAAAGTAAAAGTTACAACTTTCTTAATTACATATGTAGTATGTATATATATACAAATTAAAATAATAGTAATTTTTTGTTACATCAGAGAAAATTTAAAATTCTCTAAAGAATGTAAAATATATATGTTTCGTTTTTAATATATATACATATTATGTTATAATATTAAAAACAATAAAATATATTATTCTTTTAAAGCGCTTTTTTATTCCTAAATAAAAAAAAAATTTTTCATAAATGAAAAAAAATTGAAAAAAAAAACTATTATTACATTTTCTACTTCTCCTAATATTCTAAATACAAAAATTGTATGCTTTATAACTCATTTTCGAACCATTCTAATACTTCCGAATGAGAAATTCCGGCGTACAATTTTAAAATTATTTTCCGTTCCGACGAACTTCAGCATACATAAATTTTAAAATTTCGGATGAATAATGACATTTGCAGACTGCGGAATACTTACGGACTTCAGCATACCAAATGCGGAATGTAATCGGAATTTCACATTCCGACGAACTTCAGCATAACCACCTAAAGCTGATATAGCTGCGTTTTTTACCTGATAACTTTGATGCTGGGCTATTACGTACTGATCAAGGGGTTAAAAGCTACGATACATAATTGTTATATATACAAACATTTATGTTATTATTTTAATTTGGAAGTATATAAGTAAGCAATACTAGCGCCATCACCGGAAAATATAATAATTTATTTTAAAAGTAAATTAAAATTTGATAAAATAATAGGTCTCTTCCCGAAGTAAAAATTAAACTTAAGTCAACTAACTTATTGAAAATTAAATTTAATTCATTCTGCCAAATTTGAGAGACTTACATTTATTTTGAACAATAATTGAAAATACAGCCTATATTATAAATAGATATTTTAGTTGAGAATGCTGCGTTTAAAATGGAGTGTAGGTAGTCTAAAATTCACTCAAGCAAAATAAACTATAAGGTGCTACACTCGGATGAAATCTACACGCAGTCTTACGGTTACTGGAAAATATAGTGGTAGCACTACAAATCTTGACATAAGGTAAAAAGAACCGTTGTTTTTAAATTTTGTTCAAGCGGAGCATTAAAATTTTATATTTTTAGATAGAATTGATCCATTTAGTAAAAAAAAATATTTTTATTTAATTTTTTCATTGTTAAATATGCATTTGAAAAAATGTCTTCCAAACTATTTTTACACTAAAAAAAAGCTTCTTAAAATCTGAAGAAATTTTTTTTAAGAGACTTTAATTTGGTACATTATTGGGGAAAAAATCGATATTATATATTTGGATTTAGTTCAGTAAAACTACATGCATATATTATAATAGTAAAATGATTACCGTAAATATAAAAGAGGGAATTTTATTGTACGTTAATTCAGTTTAATTTAAATAAATTTGTTAATAAAGGTTTCAAATTAAATGGAAGAAATAAATTATAATTTAAGTTGCAATTACAATTTTTAATAAAAATGTACATAAAAATTACATTTAAAAATAGTTTAACAAGAAAAGTGATAAAGTGAGACAAGTTTTTTTCAAGAGGCCGACTGGATGGAAGAGAAAGAAATTTAGAAATAGCCGAATAAGTATATCTTGAAGGGGCAAAAATTAAAAATAACATTACGATAGTATCACATTTATAGTATCATAATTTCGCTTATATATTATAAATTCAAGTCATGTAAATTAATTCTCTATTCCAACTTTAATTATATTTTTATTATTAGTAATAATGTAATCAATATAAGTGTTCCGCTATGATTTATTATAGTTGAATCATTTAGAATTTCCTGAAGCCTTAATTTATAATTAGAGTTGTCTAGCCATTTTATATTGAAATCTCCCATAAAAATAATGTCACAAATTATTTCACTTAAATGTTGAACCAAATCATTGAAATCCTTTCAGAAATCAACAAAGAAGTACGATGAATTAGGTGATTTATATAAAGCAGCTATTAAATAAAATATATTACTATTATTGTATACTTTAACCAAAATATGCCATAAATTCATTTGCTTGCTCACTTTTTTTAAAATTTCATACCGCTAGGAATTATTATAATCAATTATATGAATCAATTCTAACTAAGTTGTAATTACTCGTATAAATTAAATTATCATCATTCATACTATTTGAACGGGTTTCAGCTAAAGAAACAAACTCAAATTTATCTTTCAAAAATACATTTTGTAATCCTTTGAAATTGTTTATAGCATTCTGTACATTAGCAAGCAAGTTATTTAACACCTTTTTTATTTTTATTATGTGATACCTATATCTATAACGTTGTTCTCTTTTTCATTTTTATTCTTCTCTTAAAAACACTGCAGTTTTTTCAACAGCAGTTTTATCATATTAATACAATTACAAGACTTTTTTTCTGCACTTTTATAATTGTAATCATTATTCTCATATTTCTCAGCAAAACACAAATACTACAAGTTTTATGACTAGCAGTACATTTCCAACTGTCATAACCGAACACTAAGCTAAGTTATCCTTTCCCATCACCTTTCCCTTTGCCATCAGGAGTTAATTTAGTTATTGCGAAAGGACTTAATCAAATGTGGATAATCAAAACCATTTCGGTTCTTGGCCTGTAGAAAAAATAGATATAAAAAAACAGCACAACAGCACATCACCCTCGTTGTTGCCCGAATTTACCATAGTTGAAAATTTTAAAAATTATTCAGATGATACTTCTTACTTTCTATGTTCTTTGCTATAACTTATATAAAATTATAAAATTGTAAAAGAATTCAGTAATAATTTCTGGGATAAATTTAATTAAATCGCTGCTTTTTGGATACTTCTTCATCTTCATCTGATGAAGAAATTTTTATTAATAAAAACAAAATTAAATAGAAATGCAGTGTAGAAAACATGAAAAAAATGTAGAATTTTTCTTGTTCGTTTGATAAATGAAAAAAGTGCACAGTTGAATTCTATGATGTGTGAAAGTGGTTATCATAAAAAATAGCGTTAGAGTAAAATTTTGGTATAATAGTGAAAATAGTTGAATATTTTCCTTTTAATTTTACTGATATGCTTATCATATACAGATACGCGTATTTCGTGTACTACTTGCAGACTTCTTCAGTGTTTTGTACTCGACTACAAAGTCAAAATAAAGTCGAGTATAAAACACTGAAGAAGTCTGCAAGTAGTAGACGAAATACGCGTATCTGTACGAAAAGCATATCAATCAAACTTTCTTCAATCTAATATTGATATCAATTTGTGTTTGCAAATCAATATTTCTTTAATGTTCTCTCATCAATATAATATTGTCAAAAAATATTGAAGTGACATAAACGCTGTCTAATATTTCACCGTTTAACAATTTATAAATTTATTATATATTTATCAAAAGTTGTAAGTTCCTGGTTAAGGCGAACTGTGATTATTTTAAATTAACCTTGATCTATCAAAAATAGCTGATTGGGATAACAACGCAAACGGAGTTGAATTCAACCGGTCCAAAACTCGAAGCTGTAAAAGAAAATCTACAATGATCTGAAAATCTAAACATTTAAGCTATAAAAGAGTGTTAAACTGCATTAACCAAAAAATGCAGTGGAGTGAGCATGTTTTTGATAAAACTAAGAATTCTGCAAATGTTCGGGTTTTCCTTCACGATGTTAAACCTACTTTTCTCAAAGATATTTGTCTAATATGTATAAAGCTTATATCCGACCTAATATGGAGTACTGTTATCACATATGGACTGGTGCACCTCAAATTCCACTAGGTTACCTAGGTCAAACCCAAAATTGCGCCATATACCTAATTGGTGCCTCCAGCGTCTAGGTAACCATTACTCCTCTTAACATACGTTAGAGTTCTCACTCTCTTTTGTAGATATCATGTCGAAAATGACACTCGTTTCATTGAAATGAGATCAATAATGCATTTCATCAAACAATTCTAGCGTTAGATTAGAGAGACCTCAAGTGCTCATTTCTCCAAGTGGCCAAAAACTGGTTTCGGAAATTCATTTATTGTTAAAATGTGAAACAGGCTTCCATTTCATGTGTTATACAATTATACAATTTTTCAACTTTTCAAAAAGAACCTCTTCAGGTTCGTCTCTTACTTACTTACCAATTCTTCTCTATCATCCTATTTCGCTCAAAGGGTTAGCCTTTTCCCCGTATCCTAACCTACAATAATTTTGTGTAGAGGAATCCTTTTCTAGTGTTTGGGTAGTGTGTACAAAGTGTGTCAACGATAATTTATTAGTTGAATTTTGGTTTCCTTTATGTGAATTTGGTTAGAAAATTAATAATAAATTTGTTGACACAATTTTAGATTAGAAAAAACATAAAATCAGAAAACATTAAATTAAAAACAGCCCTATTTGCTGATAAATTTTCAATTCTACCCGGGACATTAAAATCAAAACCAAATACAGCAATAAATATTATAACCAACAACAATAAATTTACAACTCTCTCAAAAAATCAAAAACAAATATCAAAGTCAACAACACTAACAATGATAACGTCAGCAACAAAAAGAAAAAATTTAGCCCCCCAAAGATGCCTATTCCAAAGAAAACCAAAATTATTGACTACTGACTGAACAATACAAATAGGGTTATGTTTAAAGAGCTAGAAGATGATAATGAAGAAAATATAATGGAAAAAACCGCCAAGAAGCAGAAACATTCCCCTATCTACATACAGAATAGTAATCGCTAGTAATCGAATAGTAATTAGAGGTCTGTATCCGTCGACGGACACAGATGAAATAATTAAAAACTCAAAACTCTAGAGCACGAGCCAATTAACGTACATTACATAACACAACGCAGAGGAAATTAAATAAATCCACTACAAGCAAAGACATGTGTACTGTATAGTATACGTTACCTGTCTCACTCTCGCATAACAGTTGAAGCTTCCATCAAGAAAAACGTTATGCCACAATGCACCAAATATCAGCGTTATGAACACACTTTATAGTACTACAATAGGTCATCAAAGATCGTAAAGTGTGTTGGTGAACAAGTCACAGATTGCCGAAACAAATACTTAGGCAACAATGTCTAACGCACTTTGTGCCTTTGATCTCCTCAAACAACTTTCATCCCGATCCAAAGTTTTGCAGATGACAACACTTTTGTAATGTCCTACGATTTCGATCTTCTTCTCATTCTCCTCAGATTCTCTTCTCTTTTTATAAGTATGTATTTTACAATTTAAGTGCATTTCCATTTTGTTTAGTCAATGTTTGAATACAATGCAATATGGAAGTGAACTAACACAATTTTTGTTAGTTCGTGCTGAAGTGAAATGTCTTAATGTTAGTATAGTGTTTGATATGACTGGGAAAATTGGTCGAGAAATTTAACAGTTCACACCTTCAAAAAAAATTGAAATCGGGAAATCTTTTTAAAAAAAAAAAATTGGGCTTATAGTTATTTGTTTCTTTTTTTAAAGAGCAACAACAAGTACCGTAGCAATATAGTAGCAATATCTAAGTATGCTTGCTCTGCTATGAACCGTTCGCCAACATAGCATAAATTATGAACACCATTTACTGTTACTCCCTCCCACTGTGCTGTCTTTCATATTTCAGGATCAGGAATTATAAACATTTATTTTCCACTCTGGTATTTGCAGTTAATTCCTAATACAAATTTTTCATCGTTTTGGGTCGATTTTCAAATCTCAATTAATTTTTCGTGTTACACCTTATTAAGCAATTTGTTGAATTAAATGGAGCACAAATACATATTGTGGTTTACGTCTCTGCATCTCGGTATGAGTACTAGAATTTTATATAAAGCATCTCTGATTTTTCTAGTACTTAATTATTTACGAAAACCGAATTGTGTAAGATTTACTTGTTCATCTAGTTTATTCTATATTATTAAATAATTTTTGTTAAAGTTTTTCAGCATAATAAAGCTGACTTTTCTCAAATCACTGCATGTTTTGGCATTTGTTTTCTTTGGAATAGCCACAAAGATGTATTTGAGCCAATCTTTTGGAGTGCAGTCTATTTGATAGATCTTATCGAAAAATATTGTTAATATTGTTAGCAGTTCAATACTTTTCTCATCTAGTTTCATTGCAATTTCATGGTACTCACATGACCCAAAAGTTTACCCGATTTAAATTTTTGAATGGAATTTTTGGCTTCGCCAATTAGTTTTTTTTCTGGATCACTTTCAAAGTTTTAAGCCTGGTGATTAGAAATTTGGTTACTTTTAAATAGTTTTATTATTTAGTAAATATAGCATAAAAGGTGCGAAAGTAGAACAAAAAAATTCGATTGCTTTCAACCTTGCTTTGAACTTAGTACAGTTTAGGAACACGAAAAGCATAAAAAGAAAATAAATCATGAAAAAAATTAGAGTTTAAATTGACAATGTGAAGAGAATAAAAGTCAAGTTAACGTAATTCTTCCATCCACCATATACATTAAATAGCCATTCAAGCAAAAAGAGCTAAAAAATGCTACCACTATAGAGGGATTTACATGCAATTTTATGGGAATAACACAAGAACTATTTTTTAAATTTTTTTCAAAGAGGGTAATAAATTCCATCTTTTTTACATCATGTAGTAAAATAAATCTCATTTTTCATTCTTAAATATGCATTTGCAAACATGCCTTCCAAGTATTTTTTTGATATTTCAAACAACTTTCTCTCACAATTCATTCACGTTCGTAATCATTCGTATTTTGGATGTCATAGCTTGTCAGACACAGTTCTTTCTTATTGTATGTTATGTTTCATCTTCTATCTATATACTATATATAAAATTGAATATATGTTAGTTTATACACAGAATATATTTCCCCCCTCAAGTTGATCTGCAGACTTGAAAATTTCCACACTGATAAGATCAGGAAGAATTCCGGAAAATTCCACAAAGTCAGCGAGGGAGTAATCTTAAATTTTCTTTTTTTCTTGACAGTGTGTTTGTGTGCTTATGTTTGGCAAATTTAAAACAAAATTCTCAACATTTTTATAATTTTTTATTATTTTTTTTTGGTACATAATTTTGGTTTGATCTGTCACAAAATATATATTCATATATATACAATGTTACTCACATCCATATTATGTTATTATAAATAGATAATTAGGCCGGTACACATTATCGAGTTTATCGGCCGATTTGGAGAGATCGTAATCTGTGAAAATATTTTTACGTTAGTGCTGATGAGCAAGATATCTGTAACAATCGAAATCGTACGATTTTGCCTTTGTTTTTGAAATTTACTTTTAAAAAATACGAATATTACGATGGTATTATCCATTATTACTTTTAAAAAAACTTAAAATTTTTTTAATAAAAATAAAGTCCTTTTTTGATTTGATGTTTTTTTTGATTTTGTGCGCGCTGGAAATAATTTTATAAATTTGACAAAAATTTGTAAGTTTAAATAAGGTTTTAAAGCATTTAATATTTAATATAACTAATGTAACATAAATTTATTAGCAAAGTTAGAATTTGTACTGTTAAAAAATATATCTGGTTATTATTATAATTTGTTTCGTGCTTTTATCTCTTTTTAACGATGCAAATATTATTTTTTTTTACAAATGTCAAGGTCCGTTTCAATCAATTTTTCTATAATAAAACATTAAAGTATAAGTTAAGGTTTTACAAATTTAAAATGAGGGTCTTTTTTTCTTCATTTCTGTTAATGATTCTCCTATTGAACTATACGGTTGACTGCTCAACTTAAAAAAAAAGGCGCGTTTGTCAATTTAATGGGTCAATTTCACATGTTTTCACTTTTCAGAGAAAAATAAACTGAAAACTTTTAATATTTAACAACATCTAATTTATATTAGAATATTATAATAATTTATATTAAAAATATGTTTAATTAAGATATTAATGATGAAAAAAATATCAAATCTCACCAAAAATTAAATAAGCACATCAAAGTGGCAAAATCACAAATAGCTTTGTATATCTCTTGAACATAAATAAACAAAAAATTACAACATTCGCTTGTCAAAATTGAAAATTCCAATATACAACGTATCGGCGTTGCGTATTTCGGTCATCTTCATATAAAATGTATTATCTTGAGCTAATTTTGGCACACGCCGTACGCCGAGCGCTCTTATTTAGGTTGGTCTGAGTGACATAACTCAGAATGATTTTAGTAAATATGTTAGTGGCGGCACGTGTACCAAAAGTGTATGGGAGATTTGAGAATGTGTTAACTTATATACACCAATATTCTGCTAGACCCACCTCGCGAGATCGCGTGAGAATATCTCTGAATATCTCTGAGATAGTTTTGTATTCTGTTAGACCTTTGACGAGACGAGATAGCCATTTTTTGTCTCGTTAAAAATTGTAAGCGATTGAGTATCTCGTCAAAGTATTTTGTGTTTTTTATTAAAAAATTGAATTAAATAAATAAATTGAATAGATAAAATAGTTAAGTAAAGGTTAATAAACAGTTTTTTAATTGTTTTTTTTTGCATTATTATTAAAATTGTGTTTTTGTTTTGAAAAAAAAAAACCATCTTTACTATTACTGTTTTACTACTGTTTATGTATACTAAACTAAAAAATATTTAAAACAATATTCATTTTAAATTTTAAACAAAATTTATATTTATTTTTCATTTAAAAAATATTTTAAAACTAAACCCCATTAATTCTTTCCAAAAATTTTATAAACCATATTTTGTTTATATACCAATAATTTTGGTTCACAGTAAAAAATGATCAGTACTACCAACAAATAAAATGTTCTATCGTGCCGCTTACAGTGTCTAACAGAAATGCATATTCAACGAGACGAGACGAGATCAATTTTTTCTTCTCGTCAACGATGGGTCTAAGAGAATATGGGTGATAATCTTTGTTTTTACTATTGGATGTACAAAATACAAAATTTTAATTCATCCTTAAAACAAAACTGGGAAAAAATAATACTTTTTCAGTATTTAGACTCAAAAAATCTAACCACAAGATATTTATAAAATAAAAGTCTGAAATTAATTTTCTCTCCGTAGTTTAAACTGGGTTAAGATTGAAAAAAATTGAATTTTTGCTTTGTTCTACTTTTTGCTTTAAAACTCTTTGTATTATTTATCTCAGGGTATGAAAGGAAAGGTAAAGCTTTCTGCACGTCGACCCGTGTACGTCGGCTGAATGGTGTTATATGAAATTTCATTCGAAGCGTCGCCACCGGATCTCATGACTATTTTCTACACAATTTAAAATGAGATATATGAAATTAATTGTTTTATTAATATATTAATTTTCTTATTTTCGGTTATAATATTTGTTAATTTTTTTTTCTTTTTTTGGTGAAATGAAAATTTTTTGTGATGATGTAATTCATAATTGTTTATACTTTTCTTCATAATGCTTTTATATTCTTCGACCGCCTCGCCATTTCATTACTTTTGTATAATATATAAGATGTACCTGTACGTATTTAATTTTTTTCTTGACAGTGACGAAATTTATGAGAGTTTATGTTTTGAAATCAATTGGATTATTATTAATTACTTATAATAATAATCATACTCTCCCAATTATCATTTTAAAATAAACAGAAGTAATATAAATACTGTAATTTCATAACGCCATAATAAGACAAAAGAAAAATAAATATCGGTAACTCCTTCAAAAATAAAAATAGAAATACGTATTAAGAAAAATTGCATATGTTATAAAAATAAATTATAAATATAAATATAACTCTTTGTGTTAAACAAATATCAATATTATACATACAAAAATAAAATATGTATAAAAATTAACAAAAAAAATAAATTAGTAGAAATAAATTTAAAAGAAGTTAATTTAAAAAATAAAAACAAACACAAATTTAATAAAAATATAAAACACGTTCAAAATGTGTTTACTATTAAATAAAAAATAATA
The DNA here is from genome assembly GCA_963942445.1 of Argyra leucocephala. NCBI lineage: Eukaryota > Metazoa > Arthropoda > Insecta > Diptera > Dolichopodidae > Argyra > Argyra leucocephala. The sequence continues at coordinate 63,411,347 of OZ012679.1, read as the reverse complement.
AAATTACAAAAAAAAATATAAATGTTCAAAAAATTATACGTATATCGAAATTACGTAAAAAATCTTTTAGAATTTAATTATTTTTAATCATGTAATAATAATTAAGAATCAAAACAAAAACAAACAAAAAATCAATAATATCTTTGAAGTAAGTATGTACATATGTACATATTTTAAAAATTTTGTTTCGCATTTAACATTTTCCTATTAAAAATAATTATAAATTGTTATAATTTCGAACATAAACAAATTATAAAACAAAACTACTTTTATAGTATATTAGAAGATTATTTTAATTTTTCAAAATTTTGAATTAACGCTTGATGATAGAAATATTATGCAAAAAAGAATATACTTATTATCTAAGAACTCACAATGTATAACAAAAATTTAATTTGTAATTTAATAAAAGATTCATTATTTAATTTTATTGAAATAAAATTCTTTTTATTTTTTGGTTTGAAATTTTTTGTTTCAAAATTTTATTTGGTCGTGTGAAAATACAAGTGTTGAATGTTGTTAATTTTTAATTAAGATTTTGATTTAATAATTATGTGGTTTTGTTTATTTGTCTTATAAATTTAATAAAAAAAGGAATATGTAATTAATATTTTATGAAAAAAAAATTATAATACTTGTAAAAAATTTTAATAGCAACTTATTATTTTTTATGTTTGAAGTAATGTCAATAGGATACGAAACGAACTGCCACCAAACCCAACAAAAATAACAGCGAGAAAAACAGTTAGCTGAGTTAGCTTAGTTAGCTAAGTTTTAAAGATCTATATATCTGGATTTTGAGCACTTTATCTTCATCTTAATTTTGTATTCTTCTTCTTAATATTGTATTAATTTTCACTCATTCAATTTCTTGAGTTACTCACTTCAAATGTATTGTGGTATCGTTACGTACAATTTATGTAATTTATTTTGTTCGAAACATCAGGAGTAACGTTCGTTCTATAATTATTATATGAAAACTTATTTCCATATTTGAAACTTTTTCAATTGAAAGAAAAGTTTATTTGCAAACCCCCTCTACTTATTTATTTAAACCCTGTTTTCCCAGACGGCAAGTTTTTAGTGAAACATAAAATCTTTTTGACATATTTAAGCGTTCGGTCTCGACTTCCGGACGTTATCCAGAAAAATTTTTAAAATTATTTATAATAATTATAAATAACCTTTTTTCAGAAAAATACAACTTAAACAAGTAATATAGAGTTTCGACCCAATTCATGAGCCCTGGATTTATTGCTTTCATCGCATTTTAGACCCATTGTATTGATGACAAAAAAAATAAAAAAATTATTTATAATATTTATTACATTTACCTGAAATGGGTGCGAATTATTAATAGTTACCAGTTTATGTAATAATTTAAATAAATTCTGTCCAAATTAATCACTTTAATCTTTCTATTTGGTTATTATTAATAATGACCGGTTATTATTAATAACAACCAATTCATTACTTTTACCCCAACATATGTAAATAGAATGTACTTTTTTTTCATCGAAATTTATTATAATTTAAATATATTATCTAAATCTAAGTTTTTCTAAAAGTTACTACTTTAAGTTTTTTGTACAATTTGATAATAATATATTATTTTTAATTTTACATTATTTTGTGTTTTAGATATGTGCTGAATGAAATAATATTTTTACATTAATAAAAATGCAATATTTTTTTTTAATTATTTACTTTACGTTTTCATTTTGAATAGCTATTTTAGTATTTTTTCAATTAATTTTTACTTTCGAATATTAGATAAAAATTTATTTTTTAACTTTCAATTTGAACTCTACCTACACTACGTAAACTATAATACTCTTCCTACTATCAGTAAGCAAGATTTAAATATAATTGCTTCTAAAATTTGAATTATAAATAGTTATGTTGATCTTAAAGAATTTTAAAGAGTGTTGTAGATTTTATTTATTTTCTCGGGAACAATGACAGTACGCAAAAAATTGAATGAAGTTATAATTTGTGTGCGCACACAAACACGTTGCGCATTTGGTATGTATACAAAGTTCTGTTATTGCAAATTAATAGACTACGTATTATCTATTTAGAAAATGTGGTTCACTTGTGTTTACTTCTTGAAAGTAATTCCAAGTTAAAATTATTACGCAATCATTCAAACTTTCACTGTTGCTAAAAATAGCGTACAAATATCTAATTAACGACATCATTCGAATTTTCTATATACTTCAGTAAAATAAAAGTTAGTATCCAAAAATCAATAAAGAGACAGTTATAAAGATTTTCAAACCAGTTTCCTTTCCCTTTTTACGGAATTAGATAAATGCAAAATTTTGAATTAAATAATTTACAGACAGCAGAAAAACAAGTAGGCAGACGGAGGTACTTAAGCGTACAATTTTAATTTTTTTTAGTTGTCAACGTGTCTACGTAATTTTTTTAGCACCAGATGTCTGAAATTGTATTTTTCGGTCATATAATGAAATGAAATTATTCATAATAAATAAATTTAAAAAACCTTTATAGGTTCTAGAGCCAAAACCGATCCAGAATCTAAACTATACATAAACAACTTTCTCACCAACCACACGGAATTAGTTTTATATTCTTATAATTATATTTTTTGTTGAATTTGGATGCTAGTAGAATTAAAGTAGAAAAGATTTTTTGTTTTAGTGTTGCAATTCAATAAAAGTTATTTGTTTAATTATTTTTCGTTCATTTAAACTTTTAATTTTTTAATTTTAAAAGAGCGTGTCAAAAATTTAATCAACAAAACTCATATACAACACAATTCAAAAAATTAATAAAAAATTAATCATGGAAAGTAAATAAAAATATTAAAAGTTATTATTTCGGTGATATATTAAATGAAATTAGTTTTCGGATGTGGTTTTTCAAAAAGTAATAATAAATGAAATTTAAATGAAGCTTTGGATTTTAAATGAAATTTTAAATGTTTAGGTATAAAATTTATGATAAGAAATAAAAAATGGAAAAAAATATAAAAATTTTTTCGAGTAGATACTGTGGTATCAATGTTGTTATCACACTTTGATTACATTTATCAAATTCGTAAGTTTGAATTTCGTTGCATTTGAAATTGTTTACTGTTTAAAAAATTGGATAACTTTTTTTTTGTGAATCCATATTTAAAGAGTTAAAAACCATATTTGAAGAGTTTTTATTTTGAAACTAAATTTTTAATTGATTAATATTTATAATTTATTTTAAAATCAAAATATTGTAAACAAAATGTGTTAACAACTTATACCACTCAAAATTATTTAGACTGAATGTCACTGTGATATAAACAAAATTTTAAATCTAAATTTTTTAAACAAAAGAAAAATAAAATAAAAAAATAAATTTAATAATAACTAATTTATACTAGAAATCAAAATTTTTATTAAATCAATTTTAAAAAAATACCTTAAATTAAACCAAAAAAAAAAATATAATATAAAAACAAAATTTAAGAAATGTTTTAAGAAAATGTTTGACAAAATATTTTTTGGAATGGAAAAGTTAATAAAAGTATGAAATTTTAAAAAGAATTTAAAATTCTGCTCAACATTTTTAGTTTTTTTATAATTATTATTTTTTTTTGTAGATTTTAATAAAAAGTTAAGTTTCCTTAATTTTCATATATAGTATATTTTCAAAAATTTACTTTTGGTTAAATTTATTTTGTTAAATATATAAAAATAAAATAATATTTGTAAAAAATTATTAATTTTGAAAATTATCTAAACAATTAATTATGAAAGTAAATTTTCTTTCTACCAAGTATGTAATAAGATAATATTAATCAATCACCTTTTAAATTACAAAATAGAAAAAACAAAAATAAATATTACAATAAAGAAAAACTAAATACATTTTTTTTACGTATTTAAAAATTTGAAAGAATAAAATCCATATTTAATAAGTTTATACAATTATATATATTGGTATATATAAAGATAAATATGTATTATAGAGACAAATAAATATATACATTCTCTATAATATACACTAAAAATTTGAGATGCATTTAAGGTGAAAATGAAACATCATAAGTTACGACAAATAGAAATTTTATTTATACACATAAAATAAAATAAACAAATTTAGAAGTAAATAAAAGTGAGATATAAAGAAAACAAAATTACAACCATTTTATTAATAATCTTGCAAAATAATTTAATACCTAATTAACAAAAAAAAAAAATTAAAATTAAACTAATCTTAAGCCAACATACAAAATTTAAAGGTATATAAAATATAAATGTATAACAAAATTAAAGGATCAAAATAAAGCTGATAAGCAAATTAAGTATGTAGTTTCGAACTTCGAAAATTTACATTGAAAAAGTATAAGAAATATTATTATTTTAAAGTTATCGAATAAAATAATGAATTAAAAATTATTTTTAAATTTGATACAATTTAATGTTTTTTTGAAAGCATTTATTTGTAGGCATACCTATGATACATATTATCAAAAATATTAGAAACATATATTGGATGTACATATATGTATACATATACAACTATAACTTTTTACTTGTAAATCACAACTACAACTTCGAAAGTATTTCATATAAACTAAATTTTCAAAATGAGAAGCTAATAAAAAAAAACGAAAGTCAATATTGTATTTCAAATATTTTGGATAGTTAAATATAAATCAAACATTGTAATCAAATTTATTATTATTTATATTTATAAGTTTTTGATAAATTAAAAATTTAAAATAATTAATAAATTACTCATTTAAATTACGAAATAATTCTAAACTCAAGGTATATGTTTTAAGTCAAATATTTATAAATTAATTATTTTCAAAATAAACTTAACTTTCATTGTATTTACATTGAAATTATTTAAAAATATTTTATCAACCAGTTTGAAAATATATTATTTAAGTATAATTCAAATTTGAAAACATGGTTGAATTTAGATCTAATTATTTCAATATATTATAATTAAAATTGTCATGTATTCAAATTTTAAACTCGGATATGAAATAAGAGTACAAAATTAAAAATACGTATTAATTAAAAGAAAAATGGTAATGGAAGAAAATTTTATAAAACAAACAATCAAGATTAATTATATGATTGTACTATTATAAAATACGAGGAAGTTAATATATTTCAAAAGATAATAAAAATGTAAAAATTAAACTTAAAAAAAAGGAAAAATTGAAAACGTCATTGCATAGGTTAGACTAAATTTATTTGACCGAACCTATTATTATTTTTACCAAATATGTATTCATTAATTTTCAATACATCTATGAATTGTTAGATTTATTTAACTAAAAGGTTCAACAAACAACTTATATCATTATTTAATTAAATAATGAATCAATAACTAAAAATTAAATGAGAGAAACCAAGCGTAAAGAAATTTTCAAACTATATTATTTTCATTACAATTAACATTAATTAATTGTTACTGAACTATAAAAGAATTTAATCAAATATTACAAAATACAGGTCCTTGAAATATTTCTCAATAAGTATGATAAATACAATATTTGCATTTGGTGAAATTAAAAAAAAAAATAATAACTTTTATATAGTTTTAATATATTACCATATAATCTGAAATTTTCATTAAATAAAGCAGCAAATAATTAATATTAAATTTATTGTAAAAGGACAAGAAAATAGTTTAGAATTTTATTATTTATACGTTCTCTTTTTTTATTTAATTTTTACCTTGTTTATATTAAATTACTTTTACAGTTAAAATTAAATAATAAAAAAAATATACATCCATTAATTTAAAAACCAAGATAAAAATATGGGAAACTTTTATGAAACCGAAATTGTGTGATAATGTTATTTCTAATTTATTTACTAATTATATATGTAAGTATACAAAATTAAAAAATAAATTCAAATAAATTAAATATTATTTTTCACATTACTTATATGTAAATTTTAACATATTTATAAACTTTTTGTTATTTGAAGCTACTTAACTATAGACAATATTTATTATAAAACTACAGACTATTCTAGTGGGCTATTCAAACTAAAAACTTTAAAAAAAATTAATAACTTTCAAACAAATAAATAAATTGAATTTGAATTGGTGAAAAGCATAAATACTTCATAATACTGTATCAAAATATGGAATTTATTTCATTTTAGAATCGCAAGTACTGATGAAGGAAGTAATTACTGTAAATAGTGATATATTTAAATTATGGAAGAAAAGTCGAGTTACCTTTCACTAATCATTTATATTTATTTTGCAAATATCGATATTTCGGAAGCAACTTACTTCCTTCATCAGTGCTTGCGACTAATTTCTTAATGCAAAATAAATATAAATGATTAGTAAAAGGAAACTCGACTTTTATCCCATAATTTAACTACATATATCACTAAAAACAAAATTGATTATCAAAAACAACTGTATCAAAGTTTTGAATTTTCAAAAAAAAAAATACAATATTTATTCAATTCAAAAATTTATAGTTAATATTTATAAGTAAAAACTTATTTGCTCATTTATTATGAATAGTTTTACGTACTTATATACATACATACATACATACATACATAATAAAAAAATGATGGCCTAATTTATAGTAAAACAAGAAAACAAACCGTAAGATATGAAAATATATTTATTCAGCAGGTGTACTACAGTTTCATAAGAGTTCTCCCAGAATTGCGTAAATAAAGCTCGGATAAATTAAACATACTAAACAAATTAAAGAAAAAATAGAATGGATTAATTAATTTAAAAAATTATTATATAAAATGCTATAGAGATAAAAACAAATGCCTATGAATAATTTTTCCAAACACAATTTAAAATATGTGACAAAATATAATATTTATTTTACAGCATTCTACAATAGTGATAATAGTTTTTAAGGTAATATATTAACTTTAAAAAAAAACATAAACAAAAACAAGTATTGTATAGACTTTAAAATATTACTTTAAAACAAAAAAAAAATCATGTAAAAATAATGAGGAATTTAAAAAAAACTAACTGATAAAATTTATTTATTATATTTAAAAATATAAAGAATACAAAAAATAAATAAATAAAGTAAAATTGCAATAGTTAATAAAAATCAAAAATTAAATAAATATAATAAATCAAAAATATTTTTTACAAAATTCACAAAATGTACCCAAAAAATTTTAAAATAGAGCAAATGAAATAAAAAATATTACATATTATTTTTGTTAACAATAGCCTCAAATACAATATACAAAACGGTTAATAATATTTTTCGATGCTTAAAGTAATCTATTTTATAAAAAGGTGAAATATTTTTATTTTTTTTTATTTTAAATTATGATAAATTTATTAACTTTAATTTTTACTTTTATTTGTCATCATTAATTTATACAAAAGCATATAAATGAATATCCCAATCAATATAATTAATTTAAATATGTATCTATTTTTCTACAATTTTAATAATTTCAATTCTTGTCTATGCATTTATTAATACATAATGTTCTGTGATGTGTTGATCAAAACAGAAAAATTGTATTATTATTATATTATTCAATTATATACATATTATTTATCTATATGTATAAAATCAATTTAGAATAACAAACAATAATTTTTTATAACTACCTCTTTACAATTAAAAAGTAACTTTAAAAAAAAATTGCATTAACAAAAGGTAAATAAAAATAGGAAAGACATTTCATCAAAATATCAAGAAGAAAAACACAAAAGAGTAAAAAGTATTGAACATAACAAAAGGAAATAGTATTACAATATTTGTTATTTGTTTATTATTCAAAAAAATACTTTTGATATTTAAATGAAATATTTGAAATATTTCTTTAAATATAGAACGAAAATATAATAATCATAGTTTTTTCAGTACACATTATTTTTCGAATTTTACTTTTTTATTTAAATTTTTTTATATAAAACCATTGGTTAATAATACTTTAAAGATAGACATTTTTAAACAAAACTAACAACAACATATTTTCAACTCACTTTTTCGTATAAAACATTAAAAAATTTCAAAATTCAAATTGCAAATAAAAAATGCACTAACATATCGAATAAACGGGGCAAAATATATACACTGAAGCTAATTTTGAAAAAGTTAGTTGAAAATTCGCTGTTGTATGAAAATGTCTATCTTTATAGTATTCTTAATCAATGATAAAACACAAATATGAATATTTATCCAAATGAATAAAAAAAAATAACTTTAGAGCAATGTTTATACATAACTAAAACAATTAAAAAATAAATATTGTCAGTGGTTAATATATCGAATCCATTATAATTATCATGATCATCATTGTCATGGGGATTTAGGGCGGAAATAAAATCTTTCCATCGGTTTCCATCTGCGGCTAACCTCTTCAGTAGTAGTTGGATCGAGAATACTCTGACTACTTGCTTCGGCTAAGACTGTCGTTCTCCTTATTTTTCTCGGCTTTCCGACGCGAAACGTACAATGAGGACTCCATTCTAAACTTTGTTTCACGATATTGTTGTCAGGTTTTTTCAGAGTACTCTCAATGCAGCGCCATTCTCTGTGTCTTTTGCTTCGTTTTTTGACACAGTACTCTGTTGGAAATGGTTTGTAACCAACGAGTGTTTAGCGTCTGAGGCTTCTTTTGATGTACGCTTCAAGTTTGCTAGTGATGTTTACTGGAACTTTCTACGTTTCACAGACGTACAAGAGAACAGATTTTATATTGTATTGCAGATTCTTATTTTTGTGCGCGGAGATATGTTGTTTGCCTGCCATATTTTTGAGTGCATCCCGAAAGCAGTGCGGGCCACACATCGTCGGCGTAATCTAAGTGGCGGATACATTCGAAAGGATGCCACTGGATACCGGTGCTCTCATTTACACCTACAGTAATAGTCATTATGTCATCAATTACTAATAAAAACAATATGGGTGATAAAATACAGCCTTGCTTTACTCCCTGACATACCTCGAAGCAATTTGTCAGCTGTCCTCGATGTAAGACGCAACATCTTGCATCTTTGTAGAATTCTTTATTCGTCATAATCCACACACGAATAGCTACTGCGAGAACCTGTTTGGTGTCTTTTGGACGCAGCTTCTATTTTAACTTTAATGCTTTCGAGTATTATTCTACTCAGTACAGAAAACTGAATGTAGAGTGATATCTCCCCAGTTATTGCAATGGCTTAGGTTACCTTTCTTTGGTATTCTAACAATAACTCCTTCGTTCCATTCGCTTGGATATTTTTCTTGCTCCCATATACCCTGGAAAAAAGATAACATCTTTTAGAAATTCGGCGAGTATCTCATTTACTCTTGCTGCTTTGGTGTTTTTTCAAAGAAGAATTGCTAATTTTATCTCGTTTTCACTTGAGGCTCCCACATTGATATGCCTAAATGATCTGCGCATTGTCGGTATAGGGGAGCTGATCTGCGCGTTGTTGGTATAGAGGAGCTTGTGGATACATTGTTTTCTACGAACTGTTCGTTTAACAATCTGCAGAAATGATCCTGCCATCTTCGCAATTGATCATCCATAGATACGAACAGCCTTCCACTCTCGTCCACAAGGTTGTTTGATGCTCTTTACTATTACATTTGGAAATTTGGTTTATAATCTTGTAAAAAGTTGGCAGCCCTCTGCTTTGTCTGCAAGATCTTCTATTTCTTCTATACTGCAAACGTATTTTTTCTTCTTTATGCTGATTAGATTTGACATTAATTTTCCTCTTTAAGGAACTACGTTTAATTTGAAAAATTTCTAAGAAAAATTATTCGCAAGCACTGATGAAGCAAGTAATTTGGAACGGAAACTCAACTTATATTCCATAGTTTTCACCTTTTCAATTTTTCACCCATTCCAATTGAAGTGAGGTTATTCAAAAATTCTTCAATGTTAATATTTTTTTTACCTAATTATTAACACCCTTAACATAATGTAATTAAAAATTTTTAAACAAAATTTGATGTATTTGTAATAAAATTTATAAATCAAATAAAAATAGTGTAAGCATCAAACAAAACTTTGATTAAACAAAATCTGATTTGTAAATGGTGCCTCAAAACATTTCTATTAAACCTTTTACTTTTTGAAGTTTTTTAATATTAAATTTCTAAAATTTTCCGTTAACTGCTGGCGCATAAAAAGTTCTTTTTATTTTTTTTACTTTTGCTTGTAAATGAAATTAAATCTCAACATTATCGTTGGCTGTGAACGTATAAAAATATTTTTTTTTTAAATTTAAAGTGTTTTAATCGGTAATTAATAATTGTTTGATAACTTTAAAAAAGCACTTCTAATTTGAAAGTTTAAAATTGATAGTTTTTCATGTCTCACTGGTTAATATTTCATTATTTTATTTGGTTCTTGTATTAAATATTATTTGGTTTTAGCACTCAATACTAATAATAATAAGAATGTGCAAGTAGAAGAAACAAAATTGGAATTTTGTATTGACTTAAGAAAAAAGAAAAACGTAAAATCAAGAGAAAAATATTTGTTGCTATACTTCGCTTTCGATGTGTTTAGGAAATTTATGAATTTATTGTGTATGTATATTGCATACAAACTATACAAACCAATATTTTTTTTTATTTTATTTTTACTTCATTAAAGAAAATGTGTGATATATTTTATTCTTTTTCAATTTTTCAGTTTACAAAATAGATAAATATATAGCTATAATTATGTTTTTTGTTTAATATGAATATTATTAATTATGAGCACATGTGTATAAATAATGTATATTTATAGTTAAATTTTAGCACAAGCATATTTATAGTAATATTTTTATTTCATATGGAGAAGTTGCTGTTATTGTAAATTCTGTGTGAAATGAAGTAATGAATATGTATGGATAACAATTTTGGATTTTAATAATTTTATTTTTAAAAATTTTTAATCAAAATATGTAATTATGTTATGCAACTTCGTTTCGCTTATAACTCATTCTAGAATAAAAAAAAGATTTAATACAACTACTGGCAATATAATAAAATTTATTTGAAATTTTTAATTTTTAATTTTTTTTTAACAGCTCTACTTTGGAATGAGAGTGAATGCTTTTTTCTGTACACTTAGCTTTTTTTAAATGCAATAAAAAATTGAAACAAAAATTTATAACCATACTTTTCGTAAGACCAGACATCGCAGAATTATAATAAACATATTATTAGATTATTATTTCAAGCAGAAGTTTCAAAATGAAAGGTTTATTTAAATTAGAAACAAAAGCAAAAGTGTGGTGCAAAGTTTTGGAGTCTACAGGAAAAAAATGAGTCTACAGGAGAAAATTGTAATTTAAATGCACCTTTAAATATTACCTAGGTGCATCATATTTGACTATTCCACATTCCAAAGTAGAACTGTTTTTAATATTACCCAAATTGAGGAAAAAGTTCATACCATAAAAATAAAGTTGTTAGTAAACAAAAATTTCAAATAAATTTTATTATATTGCCAGTTAGTTCTATTAACTTTTTTTTTATTTTAGAATGATATATAAGCCAAACGAAGTTTCATAACAAAATAATTATTTTGATTCTAAACTTTAAAAAAAATAAAATTGAAATCCAAAATTATTATATACTAGAATTCCCTCGCTCCCCCAGATTCGAGGCAGCTTGATAAAAATCTTACAAATCTATAATTGTAATAGCGCCTTCTCCTTAATGAACTCTTAGTATGTAAAAAGGTTGTATATACAATAGAAATGCCCATACGCCTTGACTTTCGAAACGTCTAAAAAAAGTTGAAACACAATGTCTTGTGTTTACATTCGTGAAATCAAAATTGAAACACAATGTGTTGAGTTTATAAACGCCTAAATTTTGTATTCGCGACGCCTCGAATGTGCAAAGAAGGTATCGAGAGTTCCTGAAAGACATTTACTTGACGTTGATAATAATTCGGAAAATTTAAATGTAGCGGGAAATAATCAATTGATAAAAAAAAAAATTTGTTTTCGTAACTGACATTTTTTAATAGAGAAAAGAAATAAACAAAAGAGAGAAATCTCGCTAAATTCATGCTTAAATTTTCTTTTTTAAATGCAAAACAATATAATATTAATATAAAATATAACAATAAAAATATAATATTAATTAATATGTTTCTAATGACATTCAAAAAACAAATTATCGTAAAATTGCAAGAAGTGTTTATTAACGTCAAATAATATATTGTGTAGACATTACAAGTCAAACACATGATTTTGATATTGTGATAATAAAAGTTTAACAACGCGTCTCGCAATCGTATTTTTTGACTTTTCGAAAGTCACGGACGGTTGAAAAAATTTCTTTTCAGATTATTATTCAAATAAAAACAAAAATAAACAAATCAATTATTATTATTACTTACAATTGAACCTATTGCATATCTCAAATAAAAACAAAAATACAAATTCATCTAAAATAAAAATATAAAAACAACAAAAACGAAAAAAAAATCAGTTGAATTCTTCAATCATATAGTAGTACTAGAGGACTCCGTTGAGTAATTATAATTCAAGTTAACACCAAATTTAAAGTTTTTGAAAAAACAGTAATTTACGTACTGACATAGACTTCTCACGCAGTAGAGATCACTCATGTTTCCATAAAAATTTGGAGGTTATTAAGTTACCGCTTTGTTAAAAGCTCAAATTGGTTCAACGAGCAGGGTACTACGCGAGGAAAGTTCCCGTGCTATCACAATGGACCTCACCGGTCTAAGAGTGTTGATGTACTGTCGGCAGCCACTACTACCTACCTACCTAAGTTTTATTTAGGAAGCATAAAAACTCCGTCGTCATATACTGTTTCGTTTTGAAATATTCCCTATATTGAACATCGTTTAATGGATAAAATTTCTGAAACTAAAGCGTTTTTGTAATTCAAGAGGTATGTACATTATACATATTTTTAACCAAAACTTTATGATTGCTTAAAATGATCAAAGTATGGGAAACAATAATTTGAGACAGTTATTTAAAAAAATAAATAGAAATAAAATTTTATTATTATAAAAAATAAAATCTGGCTGGGTGACCTTGAAAGCACTGAGATCAAAAATCTCCACCGCTTTGTTAAAAGCTAAAATTGGCTCAACTTGTAGAGTTTTCCGCGAGTAAAATTCCCGTGGTATCACAATGAACCTAACCGGTCTAAATGTGTCGGCGTGCTGTCGGCAGTAACTACTACTTACCTACCTACATTTATTTTAAAGAAGTTTCAAGATAGAAAAGTAATCGTTTAATTTTACTAAAATTCATTAAGATTAAATTTTTTAAAACTTTTCTTGGATCATTGGATTGAAATTATTATGCTACTTGCTTTCCCTAAACTAGTTTTTGCTTTATGTTCCAAAAGTTTAACTTTATTTTCCAAACTTTCCTACTCCTAGAGTATCATGTATTGATTTGTACCTTTGGTTTTTGAATAATTTATAATTACGAGTATTAATAAAAAAACAAATAAAACAGACTAACACGGTAAATTACACGGATTTAAATTAAAATTATCAAATCGCTTCTGTAATGTTGAAACATGTTGATTACATTTCATTAAATTACTCATTAATTTCTAATAACATGTATTTTGAATTGAAAAACAACTTAGAGAAACTAAAATTTTGACACAGAGAATTTTTGTTCCAGTCTCTGTCATCTTTCGGTTTTGTGATAAAAAAAACACCTGCATCAAGAAATTTATTTCTACACAAAAGTATTAGTTATAGCATAGAAAAAGTAGTGTAATAAAGTCCAGCGTAGAACAAATTTTTCTGGCAATTTTTTTCAATATCCTGCCTCGCCAGTCGCCACTATCTTGCTTTTCTTTTTTTCTCGATACTGTTATTATAATTTAGTAAACAAAATTTCTTACTGTAAACTGTTATTTTATAATAAAATATGTTAAATTTTATTATAAAAGCAAAAACAAAAAATAATATTTTTTATTAGAAATCAAATAACAATGGGGGTTTTTACACGAGTATTATTTTTCTGCTGTATTCTTTTTGGTTTTAGGAAATACGTAATAGACGTAAGGGCAAAACTCTACACTCGTATTATTTTTGTAGACTTATTTTTCATCAAAAAATAAAGTGTTTCTCGCTGTTGTTAAACTAATACATTGGCATGGTTATATATGTATAATATAGTTTTATCCATATATTTTAATTTTCCTTAAAAATATTTGTCAAAATCATATAATCAAATACATACTAGATTAAAAAAATTTAAATTTTAAAATAATTATAAATATAAAAATTTAATTTGGTTTTTTTTTTTGACAAAATTTAATATACACTAACACACGCTCAAAATATGGTATTCAAAAGAATACCAGTGTGAAAGTCAAGCTGTTGTAATGGAGAGAATTTAAAAAAGAATACAGCAGAAAAATAATACTCGTGTAAAAACCCCCAATGAGAATTCTTTTTGTTTTTAATTTTTTGTTATTATTTAATTTGTGTAATTTGAAATTTTTTTCAGTTAATATCTACCAAAATTTCAAATATGGTTAAATTTTTATCGAGTAGCCTAAGTCTTTTAAGAAAACAAATATTTTATTTTTCTCAATCCATGTAATGTTATAAAATAATTTAATAAATGTTGAATTCTGCGTGTACATATGTATGTATATTTATAATAATATAAATTATAAATTATAATATAATTTTATAATGTTTGAAAATCAAAAATATATTTTTTTTACTTATTTTCTTTTTTGATTGAAAAATTTAAAAAAATATAAAATTTAAAAAAATTCAAATAATAGAACACATTCATTCACGTGATGAATTCTAATATATGGATATATGTACATACATATTGATATTACATATGTATAAATTTTACAAATATAAAAATACGATGTATGCATAAATTTACAAAGAATCACATTTTGTTTTTAAATTTTTTTTTTCTAATTTTGAAAATTACAAATCAATAACAATATATAATGCTGTACATATGTATGTATATCTATACCTTTTTTCAGTCAAATTCAGCATTTTTCCAAACAAATAGAACATTTTGTCAAACAAATTAAACAATTTTTGTATGAGTTTTTTTATTTTTGTAAAATGATATATTTTACATTTAATAAATTAAGTTATCAATTTTAACAGCGATTTGTTTTAGTAAAAATAAATAATTTTTTTGGATTGCAAAATGTAGTTCTTTTCCGAAATTTTTGTTAAAAAAGATAAAAAAAATAAAAAAAGTTGTCTAATTTGAAAAAAAAATTGTCTAATTTGTTTGACGAAATGTTCAATTTTTTTTGGAAAAATGTTGAATTTGACTAAAAAATGTATATGTTAACATAGTACATGCCCATTTCATAATCAAGTCGTTTAAAAAAATGATGTTTGCTCCTCTCAATTTTTATTTCTTTCTCAAATTGTAATAAAAAATTTTAAACTATGGATTGGATAATATAAACAAAACACTAAACATATAGAATTTTGTGGGCGCAAATTTTTTCCTTAATTTTCAATGTTTCTTAATATTGATCTGAAGGCACCAAAGATGAGTTAAAATATATAAAAAATATTGCCGAAAATTAAAAATACTCATAATTCATATCAATCCCGGCACTTTTCGAAAAATGTCAATTTCCCACCTATTTTGGCTTTTCAATTATTTAGTCATAGTAGGTAAATATGTATATACTACGAGCATCTATGTTTTATACAACAACAATGTATTTTCAAAGCTCTGAGTATTTTCAATGTATTCTCCTTTTGTTCTACGCTGGACTTCTATTATACTACTTTTTCTATGGTTATAGTATTAACTTGAATTATAATTACTCAACAGGGACCTCTAGTTTTTTTTATAATTTACTCTAATAAATATATTTATTGGACCATAAAAGGTCTTTTGTGTTAATGTTTTTTTTATTTGGATTTACTTTTTTTATACAATGTTATAAATAATAAAATTAATTTATTTTTATGTAATTCAAAACTAAGGTAAGGAATTTATTTTCGATTTTATTTAAAAAAATGAAAGTACATTTAATATGTTTTTATTAATTTAAAATTTCTTTATAAACGATATTTTTTGTAAAAACCCGATTATTATTATTTTCTATAAGATGCTCTTGATTTATTTGCTCTTTAATATAAAAACAAATACCATCAAATGTACGAACTCTACTGGCAGTCACGTATAATTAAACATGACCAAATACAGGTTGTGATAAAAGAATACCAACTTTATCGAAAGTTTGTCCTTGAGATTTATTAATAGTCATAGCAAATACTAAAATTATGGAAATTGTGTTTCTCTTATAGAATGGTAATAATAATGTGCCCAGCATAGGTCAAATGATTTCTGGGTATTAAAATACGTTGCCCACAAACGTCCAATTAAAATTTCCCAATCTATGGTATTGCGGTACATTCTCTTAACACGCATTCGTGTTCAATTAACTAATGCATTACCACTATGTAAATTTTGAATAAGTAAAATAATTGAATTTTTTTTCAAAACTAATTTGTGTGAAGGTAAACCAGTTGGGGTTAGAGAATTTAAAAACTCAATGGGATATAGATGGCGCTCTTTTTCATCATCTGTTATAATTGAGTCGTAACTGGTGTAAACGTGCTCTTCTCCGAGTAAATTTTCAAGTATTTTTGAATTTGTTAAAGAGCAATCTTCATTTTTTTGAGTTAATATAACGCGTCTTAAAATTTCTGGAGATTGAACCATATCGACAACGTTACCATAAATATCATTAATGATAGAATCTGTGCTTATTAAATGATTTGGAATTTCAATTGTATCTAGGCCAAATTGAGGAAAAATTGGGATATTACCATCATCAATTTTTTCAACATCAGCAAATTCAACGAAACGAATTTCCCCGAGCAAAGCTCTCATATTTTGTGATAAAGTATATTTATTTATATAATAGATGTTATACCAATATGTTATACAACTTTCAATAGGAGTTGCACATTTAGCATGAGGAATTGCAAAGTTTGCCGAAAATCACCACAATAACATTTTTTTTCCGCCAGCAGATTCATGCATTTCACTAAATATTGAAACATCTGCCTATGGGTTTATATATGAAGAAAGTTCTAAATTGGAGTAATATTGTGAAATTGTTAAACAAGCTCTTCGCAGGAAATATTATGTGCGAATAAGATACATTCAATTTCCGAAAGAACTCTGTTATATAAAACTGTTTGACCGAGGGTAATTAAATAATCTTCACAAAAAAACTCTTTAAATTCATTCCACAGTGCTGCATTAGTATGGAACATTCAGTCCACAAATGAAACCAAATAATTGACGTTATTGGAACGAGTTTTGAATATCCTTGGCTTCATTTAAACATTCGCGTCATTAATGATCATTTGAAACTATTTGCTTTCACAGCTTACACAGCACAGTGAAGATAGTAATAATTAACCTGTATATTACCATATGATTAATAGAACATAAATACGTACAGAGGTAGTAAATTTTTCAAAAAATGATCAGCTGCTGAAAAAAAACCAGCATTTCAACCATTATTTTACAGATCAGTATTTATTTTTCTGGAACAATTTATTGAAACAATCATTTCTGTATCTTTTTTACATTTTATTTTGGATTATGTTGAAAACACAATCACGACGAATGACGAGTGACGAATGACCAAAATTCGCCCTTAGAGACACAATCACGACGAACCATTCGCGTCGAACAAATTTTTCGAAATTTCAAAATTTGTTTATAAAAAATTAAAAAAGTGGAGGATAAATTTAAAAAAAATTAATTTAAAAAAATTTGAATTTGAATTTTAAAATAAATAAATTTTTGTGTTTTTGAAATTTCAAAATTTGTTTATGAAAAAAAATGGAGAAAAAATCTTAAAAAAATTAATTTAAAAATTTTTTTATTTGAATTTGAATTTTAAAAATGTTTTATTAAAGCCATTTTGACCAATTTATGTTGGTATCAATGAATGTCGTTCGCATTCCTCGACGAGTAAAATAGAAATATATCTATTTTTTGAACGCAAAATTTTGGTTATTCGTGTTAAAATTACGTTTGTTAACTATGGTTGAAAAACAGTGTTCGCATTATACAAACTTTGAATTTTGACGTTTTGATTGTTTGTTAAAATAAAAAATAAACAATGGAGCAAACATTACATTTTAAAAAAATTGTAAAAAAAATTTTAGTTGATTTTGTAAGTAATGCAAAAGGACAAAATGCTATTAAAAATAAAAAACAATATTAAAAATTAAAATTTTTAAAAATAAGTTAAATCAACAACATTATATTCATTTGTACAATTTACAAGAAATAACTGGAAAAAAGTTTCTTGTTTAATAATTTTTGGTTTATGTCTTGTTTTTAGTTAGGCAAATATATATGTATATTTTATTTCGTATATTTTAGTTTTTGATGATTATTGTTTTTTTTTTAATTACACAAATTTACTAAAAAATAATAAATATTAATTTATTTTCTTTTATTATTTTTACAATTAATTATTTTTACTATTAATCGTCTGAAATCTTGTTTAATATGTGGGTCTAGGACCTAGATATATTTTAATTTTGTTTATATTTCGACTTGTGTAAAACTTCAAAAATATCATTGTCAGGTTGCACAAAAATAAAAAAATACGATAAAAACTACGGCATAACGTAAAAGCAGGGTTGTGAACGTGAATGTAATATAATTTAAGTGTGATTTATTGTTAACTATAGTTACAAGTATGATTAGTTTTATAGGCAAAAAAAAACCATAGTTAACTCGGTAAATGCGAACATAGTATAAGTCAAAATGTATACGTTTCGTCTCGAAAATCACAAAAATAATAATCAACGTAAAATTTTTTGAAATTTTTCTATCGTACAAAAAGTCGACTTATGTGACTTATGTGAATTTAACAGAAAGTGGTTACATGACAAAATTACATAGGACACAATTACAAAAGACAAAACTACATATGGACAAAATTTAGTTTTTAAAAAAATTACTGTGTCGTATGCATTTACCTGCAAGCGGCAGTTCCCAACTATAAAAACAAGAGGTTTGGCGTCCAAGTGTCGGGACCGAAGACCTAGAAATTTGTAATTTTGTCATATATAATTGTGTCTTGTGTAATTTTGTCCCGACACCACAGAAAGTATGTGTTGCATGGCATAGACTTAAAATTAATATTATTGTAATTTTTTTTTATATTTCCGATTTGTTTTTTGGTTTTCTTATTTTGCTCAACTTGTTCGAACTTGCGTTAACTTTACTTGAATCAGAATTTATGTTATTCGTATTATTTCCACTATAGAAGGCAAATTTGGACATCTGGAAATCTTTAGCTTGACGGTTCACGACAATGCAAATGGCAACATAACTCATTATATGTGGCACGAGCAAAACATTTGTATTTAAAACATGTGTCAAGTAAAGCAAGTGATTCTTTATTCTGATACTTGTGGTGGGCTGAATAAAAATTCGCATTTTGGTGCTGTTTATATGCTGTTTTTAGAAAAAAAATTACCCAATATTGAGGTTATTGAGCACAAGTTTATTGTTCAAGTTTATGATCATAATATCATAGAAAAAAGAAAGAAAACAAAATTTGGAAAAATTTGACCTTCATGATTGGATGCAGCATGTTCGATCGTGCAGTTCTAAATTTGAAATAGTTGAAATGTCATCAAAGATTTCTTAAATTTTTCTTCAATTTTAAAAGGATCTTTGGTCATTCGAAACTGAAATACTTTGGGTGGCCCACTCAAAATTGCATGATGTGAAATATTGTATAAAAATAATTTAGACAGAAACGAAGTAAACTTTTTAAAACTTGATTTAATCAAAAGAGGAAGAAACCAAACTACGAGTGTGGCTTCTGTTCTTTCAAACACTTTGATACATATAAGTGCTCATAAATAAAAACCTAATCTGATGCAAATACTAAATCTGATATCGATCCTGATTTGATTGAATTCGATGAGGATCAAGTTTGAAGTGGATAGGAAACTTACACTTTTCTCGTTTTAATATTAATTCTATTATTTCATCATTTTTGAACAAAAGAAACGTTTAATTTGTTGATATTTTTGTTTTTTAGTTTTAATTTTGATATAAGAGAGAAAGTATTTAATTTGTGTTTTTTTTTAACTTTTTTGAGCCTGAAATAATAAAATTTTTTGTTTATTACCATATGTTTATTTTTTTTTTACTTACTAAAATAGAGCATAAGTCACATATCTTTTTCGAAAAAAAAACACTTAAGTCAATTATTTTCTAAATTAATGCAAAATTTTAAATTTTATCTTTCTGCGTTGAAAACTATAGCAAATAGTAATTAAACTGCGTACCACAATTTTTTTAATCGAAAAAATTAATTCAAAAACTAAAAAAACGCTCTCCTGTAAAAATGTCTGTCAATGAATTAACACGCCTGCTTCAACTTTTTTGTTTAAATATTCTGATAATATAGTGCAACATCTACATTTCGGTGGACTTATTTGGATTATGAAAATTTTAATTAAAATAATGCCTGCTTCTACTTTACTTTTGTTTTGCATTTGTGAACATGTGTGTATATACTTTTATGGGTAAAATTTTAAATTGAAATTTCTAATTGAAAATTAAAAAAATTTGAAAAAATATTTAATTTCACTATGATTCCTGTTAAATATCTATCATTTAAAAAAAATCGGTTGGCAAATGGCTCTGGAAATTATACCGAATTATTTCCATTTACAGATGATACTTATTCATAACTTCATACAGCATTTATAATAACAACACCTACACATCTACCTACACGCTAGGTGGCGCAGTAGGTAGAGCGCCTGTCTTTCAACCGAAAGGTTCCAAGTTCGATTCCTGATGAAGGAATGTTTATCGTTTTTTCGACCTGGTCTAGCACTCTTTGTCATTGGGATATACTAAATGACAAAAAAAAAATAATAATTGTGAGTATATACTCTGGTAAAAAATTAAATAAAATGAAACTATTCTTTTTAAGAAGGCTTAGCTCATGGCAATAGCAGTAGTTTTCCACATTTAATGAGTAGATAAGCCAGTAATTTGTTAAATAAATACTCGAAATATTGGAGATATTGTTGTGTAAAATTGGAGTACCGTACTTAATTAAGCACCCTTTCTGTTTAAGTTACTGTAAGAGTAAAAAAAAAAAAATTTATACGTATGAAATAAAAACATAACAACTATACATATACTTATTAAACATTGATTGCTATATTTTGACTGAAAACTAAAAAAGAATAATAAAATATATCACATAAATTATTTACAACGGCCTTACCAATCCGCAGCTCATTGGGAGTTAATTTGGGGTTCACAAAATAATTTATAAATATTTGTAAAATATACCAAATATAAAAAAGGTTTTAAATTTAGAGCTATATTGTTAATATGAATAAAAGATGATATCTATGTATTCATTTTTGTTTTCTCTTAAAATTATGCAAAATCAAAAACAGCGTTTTTTGATAATCGCAGCATGTATTGATTTTTTAAAATTCAAAAAATCAATATATCGTGAAATAATGTTTTGAACATTTAGTTTTTGACAATAAGACTTTTCACACAGGCGACAGTAAGGTGTTGTTTTGTATTTTGAATTTGGTACTTTTAGTGAAATATAAAATTAATTGTTATGAATTTTGTGCTTTTATTGAAATATAAAATTTTTAGCCATAAAAATAACTTGCAAAAGAAAATTAATCAATGAAAGTAGACAGTATAATAAAAATTTGGGAAAACGATTACTACCACATCATGCATAATGATAATATTATACTATGTTTAATTTGTAAAAACTCAAGCAAATCAAATATCAATAAAGGGGTTTAATGTTAAAAAGCGTTATCTCATGCAGCATTCGGAATATGAAAATTTTACTGGTGAAATAACAAAATTAAAAATATTGAACTTAAACAAAGAATTAACTTCCCAGCAAAAGGTTCTCAAATTATCAACTCAAGTTATCCCTAATATTGTTAAGGCAAACTTTTTAGTTTCTAATTTAATAGCAAAAAAATGAAACCTTATTCTGATGTTAAATTTTTTAAAGAATGTATGAATTCTGTTTTAAAAGCTGTATATCCCGAGAAGTCAAGATGAATTGAGAATTTGAGTTTATCTCGTCAGACAATTACTTACCGTATTTCTGATATTGCCTTAAAAAATGTTGAAATTTTAAGAGATAAAATTAGTCACTTTGATTTTTACTCAGTTTGCCTTGATGAAAGTACTGACATCTCCGATAATTCTCAGTTTGCAATATTTATACGAGGAATAAATAGGAATTTTTGCATTTGTGAAGAACTTTTGGCCTTAAAAACCCTCAAGGATACAACAAAAGGAATAGATATATTCAATACGTTTTGAGAGAGTTTTACTGAAAATAATTTGGTTCTAACCCCTTTATCTGGGATTGCTACAGATGGTGCTCCTAACATGATAGGAAAGAATAAGAGTTTTATGGGCCTGATGTAAGCGAAACTGTCAGAAGCTGGAATAGATATTGGACAGGCTTACACATTTCACTGCATTATTCATCAAGAAAGCTTGTGTGGCCAACCATTAAAAATGGATCAGTAATGAATGTCGTGATTAAAATTTTGAATGTTATTCGTAGTCGTGGACTATTCCATCGTCAATGGATCAAGAATATTTGGAAGAAATAAATTCACACTACGGAAACGTATTAATTTTTTTAATGTTCGTTGGCTATAGAGACAGATGTTTAACAAGATAAATATCTATATCTGAAAGAAGAAATTAAGGTTTTTATGAAGTTACACAACAAATCTGTAGAGAAATTGTCAGGCGATAATTGGTTGCTAGATTTGTTTTCTTGTAGAGGTGACTGGGTCACTTCAGTAGCTTCAATTTAAAACTTCAGGGTGAAAACAAGTAAACCGTTGAAATTTGTGGTGAAATTAAATCTTTTATACTCAAATTACATTTGTGGGAAAATCAATTACGAAATGGCGATGAAACTCATTTTTCTGAATTAAATTAGAATAATATTTGTTTATCCAATCAAAAGGATTTTATTAAATATGCTGATTGTTTGAAGAAATTGGAAATGGCTTTCCATTCAAGATTCAATGAAATAGCTTCATATGATAAACATTTTGAAATATTTCAATCACCATTCAATGTTAATCCAAACACAGCACCATCTTCTTTGCAAATGGAATTAATTGATTTTCAATGCCATCCCGAATTAAAAACAATTTTTCTTGAAACAGATGTTAAAGTACAGTCTTATGCTAAATTTATTCAAAATTCCAAATATTCACATATAAGAAAATTCGCTGCGAAAATCATAAGTGTTTTTGGTAGTACCGTACTATGCGAATCTTTTTTCTCACAAATTATGTTTACTAAAGACAGATGACAGCACTCTAGTAGCATCCTTCGATTTTCTTCGTAAATCACATGCTAAAATACCAGTTACTGATACTTAACGTAACATCATGGTCAGCACGCTCAACCATGACCTAGCCATTATTTTCAACTGGGGGAAAAGTAATAGAGTTGAGTTCAACACCTCCAAAAGTCAAAGCTGTCTAGTCTCGCGCAAAACTACCCCATTTAACCCCTCCCTATTATTCGCGGGTGTGCGTACTCAGCGAACCGAACACTTGAATATCCTGGTCATGTCAACAATAAAATTATTTTTTTTCTTTTTTTTATGATCTTGACAGTAACTTAGGTAGAATCACCTTTTCGTGCTTAATTAAGTACGGTACTGCAATTTTACACTACAATATCTACAATAATTTGAGTATTTATTTTAACAAAATTACTGGCTTATCAACTCATTAAATGTGGAAAACTACTACTATTGTCAGGAACTAAGCCTTCTTAAATAGTAATTGTTTCATTTTATTTAATTTGTTACCAGATTATATATACTCTCAATTATTTTTTGTCATTTATTATATTCCAATGACAAAGGGTACTAGACCAGCTCGAAAAACCAATGAAGCATTTTTTTTTTTTTTTGCTTCATCGGGAATCGAACCCTGGACCTTTCGGTTGAAAGGCAGGCGCTCTTCCTACTGCGCCACCCAGCGTGTAAAGTATGAAATGATATGGAATGACCATATCTTTGACATTGCTAAAAATGCCGCGAGATGTTTGGGTTTTTTGAGTCGCTGCAAAACGTATTTTTCTCCCCAGGACATGCTAAATATCTATAAATCATACATACGACCCAAGTTGGAATACAATTCACATATATGGGCCGGTTCATCACGAACCGCACTTAATTTTCTTGACAAAGTTCAAAAGCGTGCCATTCGTCTTATTGACAACTCTAATGTGACATCCTCCCTTGTACCACTTGAAAATCGTCGTGTTGTTGGAGCACTTTCCCTATTTTATAGATATCTCGTAGGTTTAGGCACTTGTTCAAATGAAATAAAAACCCTAATGCCATCTCTCAAACATTTCCGCCGAGGAACAAGAGAGGCATCAAGTGCCCACCCCTACTCAGTGCAAATTCCAAGGTGGCTCAAAACTAGCTATGGGAATTTGTTTGTAGTCAAATTTTCTCGAATGTGGAACCATATTCCAACAAACGTGTTTCCCCAATGCAAAAATATACATACGAACAATCTACAAAAGAACAAAAGATCAAAAGTAATACTAATAAATTTATTCAAAATGTTCCTACTGATCAAAGGGATATTTTTCTTTCTACAATCCTCAATTAGTTCAAACTATATATTCGTTTATAAAGGTATCGTTTGAAACCTAGTGGTTGGCTTAACTTAAAAAAAAAAAGAAAAAAAATATCGTGGATCAATTACTAAAAAGAATTTGCACAATCAATTACGAATTGCCACATCCAAAATATAAATTTATATGGGCGATTTATCCAAGCAAGTGGAGAAATAAGTTTCCCATTAATGCATTTTTAATATTTGATATTACTTTTTATATTCAATATATTATATAATAATATTTGAAGAATTTCATTTTTGTAAATTATGAATTAATTATAATTTATATATGTAATAAAGAAATGCATTAAATCTTACTTACAAAATTTATTTTGTACTTTTTTTTCGGCTCATGCAGTTTTAGATTTTTTAAAAAATAAGAATTTTTCTTTAAGTTTTAAAAAATTTTATTACCCATACAGTTTCATTTGATTAAACCGGGGAATTTTAAATGGTATTAGTTACCCATATAATTATAGGTACGTTTCAGTGTCTCAATTTTTTAGTACTTATTTATCGTACTAATTTTTTTTTTCATTTAAAGCACGACGAGTTGCAAAATTTAGATGAGATTTTATGCAGGTCCTACTGTACCTATACAGTATGTAACTAAATCCCATATACAGTAGGACCTGCATAAAATCACATCAAAATTTTGTAATTCGTCATTTTAACAAAAACGCATACAAAATATTGAACTAAAAATTTTTTTTTATGCAGGTTCAACTGTATAGTTTCTAGTTTTGAGAGAGAAAAACTTTTATATGATTTAATTTTTGTTGTTTTTTTTTTGTTTTTATTTTCATATGTAGTAACAATTTAGGTGAGCAAAGAAGATTTGTGTGTGTTCATAATATTATACATAATAATAACCCAACACTCTAACATCTAACCAATCAGTTACAATAGTGTGGAAATTACTTTTTTAGCGAATTTTTAATTTCAAACAAAAATTATAACTACAGAATTGCACAAAACAATAACCGAATTGAAGTAATTGAAAAATTATAAATTTATAAAGTATTTTTTCTTAATATTATAATATTGTTATTACTAGTAATATTATAATAAATTTAAAAATTTATTTTTGTTTTATAGGTTTTTCACTTTTAATTCAAGTTTTTTTTATTTCAAAATCCATTTTATTTTAAACATTATTTTAAAACATCAACACTTCGTCCATAGAATCTAGTCCTTTGATCAGTCCCAATGAACGGAATTATCGACTAATAATATCCTCTGATGAAAGCAGTGTAGAAACTACATCTAACTTGATTGTACGTCGTAGAGGATACCATAAGGAACTAGTTTAGGAAAAAAGCAGAAATTAATAAAATGCTATGAATAAGGTAAAACCATAATTGAGTCAATCAATAAAAATACTGCCATGTCAAAAAAGATGATTGTAAATTTGTTAAAAGAAATCGTGGTGGTAGAAGAAACGTAAAATTGACTGATGTAATATTAAATGAAATTGAAAAATCAATAGAAGAAAATCCATGCATTACATTAAAAAAATAAAGATGAAGAAGATATTTGAAACCCAAAATGTTAGTTTATGCACAGCCAGTATTTTTAATGCATTAAAAAGTTTAAGAATAACACTAAAGAATGCTACAATAAATTTGAATTGAATGAATAGTATAAGCACAATTGAGCAACGGAAAATATATGCAATTAACTTTTCACAAAATGCTCGACAGACACGGGATAAAATAGTGTTTATTCATTAATCTGGATTTAACTGCCACCTTCGTAGGTGGAAGGGTTACCTGTGCGTAGGAGGGTTACCTGTGCATTTAAAATGTTTATTAGTTTTTGTTTTATTAAATTCGGCTTTTTTTTAAAATATACATTGATTATCGAAAAAAAACTCGCTAATTTCTCAACACAAACTTGAATACAACGTCCACATGATCTTAAATGTTTACAAAAGCTCTCAAAAACTTGAGACATTGATTCCATGATCACAATTGTTGTTAACGATGTCCTCGCGACCGGTTTGATAGGTATTTGGGTTTACAAAAATGTTTAAAAACCCGATATTATACAGTGTTAATAAAAACTTTCTGTTTATTTTGATCCCAAATGAATTAAAACACAATGTCTCAGAATATATTCTAATTCATATGTTTTTTTTTAAAACCTATCTAAGTTACCTATTATATCTATGAAATGTTTCCTTTTCAACGCATCAAACAAAATGTAAAAAGAATTTTTCATTTTATTTGTAATTCACAAAAAGTCCAAATTCTATCCAACAGCAAAATCAAAGAATTAGAAATTATAAAAACAATTTACAAGCTACTAACTACACGTTTTCTTTTATTTCGGACAAAATACATGAGAAAAAAATGAAATACACATGTATTATCAAAAATAATATAAACTATAAGATGTCGCATGTAGAACAAAAAAAAGACCGGTCAATTTTTTTGAAATGGAACTATTACTGGGTCCCCAACATGTTGCTAAAAATTTTGTTTCGGGGAACATGATGATGAAATGTTTACAAATTTTGATTACGAGTGTTAATACATTTATGCGTTCATTATACAGGGTGGTCCGGTTTAGAGCAAAAAGTTGTTAAGGGGTGATTCCTTGGAGTATTTTAGGAAAAAAGGGGGTCTATCTTTAAATTTACCTGGGCTACAGAGGGTTAAAGAAAATCGGATTAGAAAAATTATCTCTAAAGAATATTCACTACAGCTCAGAAGAAATTAAAACTAGAGCAACATCTTCTTCATAGCTTTTTTTTAGAATTAATACACCTAATATACCCAAATATTAAATATGAAGAGACATTTCATTTCTCTAATGGCCTGTCTGAGTTTTCTACCTCGCGTCATTGTTATTGTAGAACGCCAGTCAATGTGCTTAGCATTTAGATCACCTCCTAGGATAAATTTATCACATAATTTAGACACTGAATGACGCAGTAGGTAGAGCGCCTACCTTTCAACCGAAACGTTCCAGGTTCGATTCCCGATGAAACAAAAAGAAATACTTTATTGATTTTTCGACTTGGTCTAGTACCCTTTGTCATTGGGATATACTAAATGACAAAAAAAAAAAAATAATAATTGAAAGTATATACTCTGGTAACAAATTAAATAAAATGAAACTATTCTATTTAAGAAGGCTTAGTTCCTGACATTAGTAGTAGTTTTCCACATTTAATGAGTTAAACCACTAATTTGTTATATAAATACATACTCGAAATATTGTAGTTAAAGTAGAATTGCAGTACCGTACTTAATTAAGTACAAAAAGGTGATTCAACCTAAGTTACTGTCAAGAGTGTACAAAAAACAAAAAAACAAATTGTTGAAGTATATCCTTAAAGAGTTGTTTCATTATGGCATAATTGGGTGGACAGTATATTGCTCCTACCTGAAGGTTTTGCTTCATTGATGTTATTTTTACCACACTAAGTTGCATTTCAATATTTTCTATCTTACAAACCTCATAATGTTTCAATTCATCATCAAAGAAAGATTAGCCCATGAAACAACAATTATTTCGCAGACGTGCGTCTACAAGGTTACCACCACATTTTTATTTGAATATTCTTTTAAGATTTTTTTATTGTAAACTGCAGGCCTTGCCTCAACAGCTCGAATTAATTTTTCAGTTACATCTACATGTAAACATTATATTTCTGTGGTTTTACAACGAAAGATGATAACTAGAAAAATTCTTCGTCGCATTTATAGTCCTGTGTCTGACGAAGGGGTTTGGAGAAGAAGATACAATGTCGAATTGTACTAGCTGTTCAACGACATAGACCTAGCTAAAAAAAAGTCCGAAGAAGACGACTTCATTGGCTAGGCCATGTAGAGCGTATGGATGAAAATGCTTTGGCAGATATGAAAAAACTTCAAATCACCAACTGGAGAGATTCCGCTCGTAACCGAAATCAGCGAAGGACAATTTTGCGTCAGGCCCAGAACCTTCAAGTTCTGTAGCGCCCATCAAGTAAGTAAGTAAGTAAATTCGAAATGAAAACTCTAATAAAAGAAAAAAAAGCAAGAATTTATTTTGCTTCCCTCATTTATGTCGGGTTACAAAGCTGGTTTTATCAATGTTTTCTGTCGTCTCGCTTACCACATTATTTCAGTTAGCTGAGTTAACGGAGAATACTTGCTTAATTCTTATTGAACCTTTGTCTAATTTAATTTTTTATATGTATGTATGTAATTTTTATTTTCACTTTCGCTTATAATGTTTACAATTTCAATAAATATCAAAATCCCTCAAAAAAAATTATGAACGTTAAAATTTATATAGTAAAAATTTGCAGAAACGTATTTAATGCATGAAATGGAAACTCTACTTTTACCCAAACAACTTTGTTGACCAAATGTTCTTATGATGAAATGTTCTTATTAAAATCAGAATTCTACTATTTATTTTTGATAATGAAATTTGTTTTTAGTTATATATATATTAATTTATTAATTTAAAGTCGAATTTCCTTTTTTGGATTTTCTACTTTTTTTTGTTTATTTTTATGTCTAAAACTATTTTAGTATTGTATCTATAGTGTACTTGTATAGAGTACTAGATAACTAAGTGCAGTTTTTCCGGATACACTAAAAAATTTTCGGAAGTGCTAGCATGAAGGGCGAGGTATAATAGGTTCGGATACTGATCCTAAGATAAGTAATATTTATTTTTTTTTTTTTTTTTTTTTTTGGAATTGGTAGATATTGCTACGAGGATGTTGTTTGATGAACATTATTATTTTTGATAATAGGATTGTTTTTAGTTATGTATGAACCTAATGTTGTATTAATTAAACGTCAAATTTCTCTTCAAATTTATATTTTTATTGTGCAATTATCGATATTTCAGTAGTCAATATAGATCCTCCCTCAGTGCTTTTGTCTTATTAAATTTATTTATCACAATCAATACTTACAAATCTCAACAATTTTTACAAAAAATCTGATACTTAAAAATATGATACATATTGTTACAACGTTAAAATTGAAACAGGTAAAAAGTCTTGTAAAATTGCTACCAAAATATCAATAATCTGTTATATAATTATTTTATTTTTATTATTGTTATTATTATTATTATTTTGTTTTTTTTTTCATAATTATTTATTTTATTTTGAAACTCTGTAGTAATTGATTTTTGTATTTTTTATTTAATTAAATTTTATTTGTAGTACCTCTAGTTTGCAATAGTTAATTGAAATATGTATATGATAAATGTTATTTAGATCATATTTGATATTTACTCAATATTGTTCCTATATTTCTTTACAAAATAAAAAATTAATATAAAATGAAAAATAAAATAAAACCGAACTTGATAAATTCTAATTATAAAATAAGTTTTTAACTTAAAATCTCAAAATATTTTTTAAACTTTTTACAATTCTCATATTTTATACTAAACAAAAAAATATCATTAAATTTTACATTTAAGAAATGGGTAGTCAAATCCAACAAATGATTATTATTATTGTTATAATATAAGATATTATTGGTATAGGAATTTTTCTAATAAGTATTGTAAGAATTTTAATGAATGTCTTTAATAATTTATTTTTTTAAAAAGTATTTCACCTTTTATAATTTAAATTAGTTAATCAAAATATTGTTAAATATATTAACTAAACCGCAACAAATGTGCCATAGAAACTATTACTTGTTTTTATTTTTTATGTAATTTAAATTTTAAACAAAGTAAAGTAAAACCAATAAAAAAAATAAATAAATAAATTACAATAATGTGAAAAATTGAAAAACTGTTTTTTATACAAATCATACAACAAATTACAATAAATAAGATAAATAAACAAACAAGAAATAGAAATTGTTTTTAGTTACAGGATAACAAATATAAAAAAAATTTAAAATATTAAACAAGAAATAATATCGTTAAATTTTTTTACAATGAAACTACAATACTACAAAACTACAAATCAATAGAAATAGTGATATTTTATTATTTAACTTTTTTTTAAATGAAATTTATATTATTATACATTATACAAACAAAAAAGTAGAAACAATAGACCGATATTAGTTTTACAGATATTAGAAATATAGAAAAATATTAATTAAATGAGCTATCAAAATATAAAAAATTATATTATATTAAAACATAATTATAGAAAAAAACAAAGAAATTTATAAAGCCATTTTAAATAAGTGAGACATGAATGCAAAACAAAAATATAAATATGAAAATTAATATATAAAAGTGCATACTGTTCTATTTTATTTTAAAGTAAATAATTGAAATATGCAAATAAATAAAACCAGCTTTCGTTTTGATTTTATAAGTATTATATGGATTTGAAATAAATTTAAAAAGTTTGGTTCAAAGTTGAAAATGATATATTAGACATTTATTTTTAGTTGCCTCATATTACTTATTATTAGATAGATCATATATATTGAAATACATAGAATTCACTCTGTTTGTAAAATATCTTAGTTCTAAATAAAATATATTACTTCTTCTAAGTAGGTTGACATCCATCCCAAAAAGGAATTAGTCAAAAATCAGAAAAATGCATTGGAAATATATATGTATGTACATATCAAATTTATTTGTAATATATGTTTTCCGGGCTAGTCTCTATCTTCTGTGGGATGGTATATCGACACCACAGAGTCAGAGACACCAAAAACGACATAATTCGAAACAAATTTTATATTCAAAAACGATAGTTAACTTTTAGCTGACACAAATATTTAGCATAGCTTCATATTACATAGTTTTTGTTTGCACATGTGTTAGTTGAATGTAATGATAATACCTCATTATGAGTTTCTTCTTTTGTCTACTTTAGATGATTCTGTCTCTACTTTAGCTGATTATCAAGTCCTTAGCCATTTTTTCAACATGCCACTCTTTTAGCATGTGATACTGCTAATTTATTAGTATAAAAAAAATTAGACTCTTAAGGAAGCGGCTTTAAAGTTAATGATGGGTCTAAATAAATTAAATTGTTTGTTCACATACTGAAATGTTTGTTATTTTTACATACTGAAAACTATACTCAAACTGAGATTTTGTTTTGTTTTCTACAGTATAATTTCTATAGTAAAAGTGTCCCAGTATAAAAAAATTTTAGTCAAACTATCAAAATCACACGACGTTGTTCTGGTCCAACGCCAAATGCATAAAATTTACTCCAATAAAGTTTTATTTATCAACCGAAGGTAAAACAAATGGCTTCTGCGAATTATTATAAAAATTTGTAGTAGGAATTTGTTATCCAATAACATAACGATGCAATACTTTTTGCAATATTTTTACTTTTTTTATTAATTCTATATCATTGTATAATTATGGCTGATCTAAATTTCGTAGAAACATGATTGGAGCTCATGGTTTTAGTCCTGAGTGGTGGGGAATGTCAGAAACCTAAGCAATATGAGAGCATACTATACTACTTTATTTAGATTTACTAATAAAAAAATACATAATGCTATTTAGTTTAAACTTTATATTATATTTTTATATATTTATAGAACATATTTTTTAACATTTTTACTTTCTTTAACTAATGCCATAATTTTGTAAATTGTGTTGTAATAAATTGCATATTGATAACTGTTCGGGCATCTGTACATTGGTATTTTCAAGCCTGTTACCTTTTGCTGTTCTTTTCCTCACACACTTTTCGATCCATGATCATAAGAGCTTTTTTGAAATATGTGCTTTACGTGTTACAAAAAAAAAACCAAAATTTTGGGTATTTTTATTAACCCAGCCAAGGGAGCAATAAAAATACTTCGGTTGTACATTATGGCTTATGATGTTTATCTCTTGAAAACAAATTAAAAATAAAATTCTTACGCATACATTCATAGATCCTTTTTACCACAAGATAAGAGTATTCTTTTGAATATCATATAAAAAAAAATTGAATTTTAACCCATCCTTTGGACGAGAGTTAAAAAAATTGACAGTTTTCGAGCCATAATCCGATATATAAGTTGCCCACTATTTATTCCCATAAGACTTTTTATTAAAAAAACCCATAAGTATTTTTATTAAAAAAACATACCTTCTATTGAGCTTTCCTTTCTGAATGTCTCGACCGGTTAATTAGTGTTAGTCTTGCACAGATCTTCTAATTTGCCAAAAAAAAAGCGACAACTATTTCACTGCAAACACAAACAGCTTTCACAAAATAAGAATAATAAAGAACAAATTAAAAATGAAAGCTAATTAACATTTTTGTGCAGCGTTGATTTTGCAAGATAGTAAACAGGGAAATATTATTTATCCATAATATTTGAAAAAAAATGTAAATATTTTTACATTTTTTGTTTATTAAATAAATCACTTTTGTGGCCTCGGTAGTCGAGTTGTAAAGCACTTGAGTATAGGAATGTTCGACCGGGGAGCACGGACCAGGTTTAAAACCCGTGAGAACCGAAAAATTTTTCAAATGATGAAAATTACTGAAAGTAATATTCAATACAACCACATCGGTTCTAACTAACATAATATAATAATAATTAATAAACATATATATAATAAAACTAATAAATTAATAAGCATATATTACATATACTAAAACAAATAAAAAATAATATAATATACAATATTTACATATATACCAAATAATTCATATATATACCAAATAATTCATATAACTGCAGCTTTATATGCAGATCCCACTGTTGTAAATAAATAAATCCCAATTGATTAAATCATCATTTGAAAAAATATTATTTGATGTTTCTTTTTTATTAAGCTAACCATTGGTTGTAACATTTTAATTTTTGGTACTGTAAATTATTCAATTAATTAATTGATATTCATTGTTCAAAAAAGAGTAGTACAAAACTTTATTGAAAACAACAATAGTAAGAAGATAATAAGGCAAAAGAAAACTAAAAAGGACAAAAAGAAAAAGACGAAAAAGACAAAACGATAAACCAATTAAATTATCTTGAAATACAACATTTTTAGTTACCCCTTCAGGAGCAAGAAAAATTAAATTAATGGGTATAAACCCACCCTTGAACAAGAAACATAAAGTTGTTCATGGGGGAAACATGACGATCTCAAATCCATTCCTCAGTACTTGATAGACTGTCCCTGTACCTTGTTGACGTTGTATATGTAATTGAGAACGCAAGTCTTATTGAAAATTGCAATCATTTAAAGCGAAAGGGTAAATCTGTCGGTATGACTGATATTTGTGGAATAAAAACTATTTAATCTTGTCTCTGTTAAAATGGTCGCTTCAATTGTTTTTCCCAACATCTTCTTAATACAAAGCCTTGTGCAGTTGCAAAGTTTTTTAGGGTCGAAGTTTCGTAGTAAAACAATTGGTGATCCCACTTTAAGTAAAAAACGATGTGGTGATAATCCAGCCGGATCAAGTGAGTTTAAGATGCAAAAATGGTGACATCGTCGACATCTTCTATATCGTACTGACTGATACTATATCGGTTGACTTGTATTTATGTACTGTTACTGGTAGCATGGTAAGTACTTTATCATTTATATGATTAGTGCCAGTGCTCGTTAATATTTAAAATTTACAGTATCATTGGGCCAATATAACCGAGTCGTTTCTTCTTTGGGTTTCGTCTTTTTTGCAGAAATCTTTTTATTCCACACAGTTCAGTGCAGTCTTAGAGTCGTTTTTTATGTGTGTGTAAATATTTTATTTTATATTATAAAGGCCCACATTCCGAAAAGAAAAAGGGCCTGTAGTTGGCCTGCAGATTAATATGTAGGTCTACTGCTAAATAAATAAATAAAATTTGAAGTGAGAGGTTTATAAATAAATTATAATTTTTAAAGTAAAGTCGCTTTTATAAAATAAGAGAAATACAAGAGAAATAGTTTTTGAAATAGACAATTTGTTATTAAAAAAAAAAAAATAGCAAAAATTTTAAAAAGGACTGCTAAGTCACTTGATGATTAATTTCCTTTGAATTTCGAAATAGTAATAAACCGTGTATACCTAAAAAATTCTGTAGTCAATAACAATTTCTATTTGGGGTTTTCTGTATGTTAGTGGACTCATTTTTAAAACTCTAAAATTTTGGTTTAAAAAATGAATTCCACAAAATTAGTTTGTCAATAAAAGGAACTGAAACGAAAGAAAAAAGACGAAAAACAATTTTGTCTCTATCGTTCATTTTCGCTTTCATTCACATTTTAGTGATAAAGGTAAGATGTGACAATTTGATTGAAAAGAAATAAAAGTGTTACTCTCGTAATTGTTTTTTATGTGAAGGGCCAGTTTCAAGATTGGTTTTAAACTCGTTTGGACATTAGAATGAAGGCCATAAAGCAGTATCATCTGCATATAGTTCGAATTCACAGTTTTTTTTAGCTTTGGTAGGTCTGAAATAGAAATATTCTATAACGGAGGTAAGACTGAAGAACACTGTGTGTTGGGCGTCATGTTATAACTTTAATTTGACAGTAAAATTATATTATGAAAATTATTCATTGTTTTTACGAAAAAAAAAATCGTGTAAATTAAAATAAATTTAAACCTAAATCTCAAATATTTGTTTTAATTTGATTGGTAACCAAAATCTTCAAATAATGAAATATTAGGTTTTATAATTTTCTAGAGGTAAAAAGTAATTTTATTATTTAAATTTTAATTATATTATGTATAATCATTTTTATTTCAACTCATTTCAATTGAATGAAAGTCTCGTGTAAATTAAAACGTGTAAATTGATTTTCTTACAAATAATGGTTTTCTCAAATTTACAAATTTTGGTTATTTTTATTAATGCTATTTAAATTAATTTAAAGAAGAAGCCATATAAAAAAAAATTACTTAAAAATCTTCAGATAAATGAATTAAACTTTTAAATTTATATAATTTCTGATAATACATACATAAGAAAGTAACTACTTCAAAATAATTTTTGAAATTAATTTTTGATTGCGATGTTTTAAAAAGACCAAAAAATAAAATAGAACATAATGTATGTATGTTTTGCGTGCAAAATTATAAAAATTAAAAATACTCAAAGTACGAAAAAAATTAAAAAAGGTTAATATATGTCATGCTATAGCAAAATAAAAGTAAAAAATAATACACAAAATTAAAATATTATTTGACATTAAAAGACAGCATTCACAAATTTGGTAATAAAAATAATCGAAAACTACTAAATAAATGACGAAAAATTATTAAATTTACAAATTATCAAATAAACAAGACTTTTCGAAATTTAAAAATTGAATTGACGCAAACCAAAAATTAATATAAATGAAACGTTTAATTACACATAGCTATGTTATATTCAATCAAATTTTGAATTATTCTGGTACAATAAACGTTTAACATGCATGCAATATTTAAGGTATAAATAAATTCTCGTATAAAGGATATATTTTTCTTAATTTCAGTGTTTATTTTAAAATAAATTAAAAAATAAAAAACAATTATAAGAAAAAAAATATATTACATTATAAGATATCATCCTTATTCCATTCTTTGAACTTCCACATTTCACATATAAATTCTACATAAATATATATTTAATATATATTTAATATATATTTGTAATAGGTATTTTATAAATATATAATATTATTGTCTCTATACAAGCATAAATATTGTAATAATATGCATATTCGTGCATTCGTAAAACAAATTATAAATTTGATCAATATTTTAAATTTTAACAAACTTACTAATAAAATCGTTTTTAACTCGTTTTGGAAAATTGAAATGAAAAAAATTGTGCAATTATTTTTCTATCCGTAAAATATCCTCTCTAAAACGTTTGATTTCTGTCGGCTCCAATTGTAATAAATATAAATCATGTAGATATGTAATTGATACTACAGTCTACTCATTTAATTAAGTTCTTTGTTAGGATCCTAGAAACAAAAAAAAAATAAGAAAAAATTTTAGAAATTAAGATTGAAAATACCTACAATTAGAATTTAATATATTACAAAAACAAATATAATACATAAAAACTAAATGAAAGAGCAAATTTTTTTTGGTAATTGAAAAGTAAATAAAAACTAAACAATAACACAAATCAAATGGAAAAAAATTAATATTTAAATAATATATAAATATAATAATATATATAATATTATATAAATATAAATTTAAATTAAATTAAAATTCAAAAAAAAATTCATATATGTAGATATGCTCGAAGAAATAATGAGAAATATGTTAAATAGCATATTACAGATATATTATATGTATACAATCTGGAAAAATAAAATGATATTGTTTGTATACAAGAAATTTGATGAAATAAAGAAATGGAATATTGTAATATAAAACTAAGAAACTAATTATTTTTTATTAAAATTTTATTATAGACCAGTGAATTTTTAAGACTTTTGCTCTTGACTTTTAACCACACATGCTTAGATTGTGATTGACGAAGCTGATCCTGACGCTCTTCCACATTTATGAGTAAATTGTCTCGGGGACATACAATTTACACATAAATATCTTTAAAAAAACTTTAAGCTGATATAATGTCGAAAAACTTATGGTGAATTCGTTTCTCGGAAAAAATTCTACCTTTTCAACATTTTTACAGTTCTGCCTTCAAAGCGCAGAATTTTGCATTCAAAACATATTCTGCATTTGTTTCATGTTTCATACACTGCTTTTCTATTTAATTTTGTTTTTATCAATAAAAATCTCTTCATCAGATGAAGATGAAGAAATATCCAAAACAGTGCAATTTAATGAAATTTATCCCAGAAATTATTATTGAATTCTTTTACATTTTTATTTATATTTTACTTGTCACTAATTGTCTACTTGAAATATTGACATTTGAAATTTCCTTTGTTTTTTTTTCAAATTTATTTTATTATGTTGTCTGATTGTATAGGTCAAAAATGCAGAACCGTCGAAAATTTAAAGTCAATAAACGCTACATTTGAAATCACATTTTTTTCAAGTCAACAACGAGAAACGAACGCATAAAATTAAAAAAAGGAGAATGCGGCCAAAATTATTTTGAGAAACGAATTCAGCATAAGTTTACCAACTATTTGCGTAAAAATAAGTTGGCAATATTGTGTAATGAGAGCTTTGTGAGACATTGTATTGTAATACATTT
The DNA here is from genome assembly GCA_963942445.1 of Argyra leucocephala. Lineage (NCBI taxonomy): Eukaryota > Metazoa > Arthropoda > Insecta > Diptera > Dolichopodidae > Argyra > Argyra leucocephala. The sequence continues at coordinate 63,373,588 of OZ012679.1, read as the reverse complement.
TCAATCAAGAAAAATGAAGAAAAATTTTTTATTTAATTTAATTTTAAACGAAGTGATTGATGATTATAGAATTGTTGAGGATTTGAATTTAATTAAATTAGTTAAATTATAAAAAACAAGGAAAAACAGGCGATATGTTTAATTATACACTCACATATCTATCATCTACAATAAGTTGCATTAATGGAATGCGTATTCAAATTTCAAAAGCAGTCAAAGATAGTGTGAACTATTACAATTCGTTGAGGTTTCGGATCCGTAAATATCCAAGAAATTTTTCAGACCGTTTTAGGTTAAGTTTACAGATGTCTTTATAGGGTATCCAGGAAACTGTCACGATGGTGCGGCTTGAAATGATGGTCCCTTGATGAAAGGTATTATAAATAATATAAATTTTCTTAAATTAAAAAAATTTCATAATAGCTATCTAATTGCGGATGCAGCTTATCCCTTTAAAAAATATCTAATGGTGTCCTACAAAAAAAGTTTCCTTTCTTCAGAAGAACTACCCCGGACAACCAAGCTATATAGATATAGGTAAAGATTAATGAATATTACATGAATATCTTTATCGAAATTAGTCAATGTGGTGTTAAGGATCGACATCGTCTCCAGACTTTCATAATTTATGGCGCTTCATCGACATCTGTAGATATATTTGGAAGTTTCTTTATAGCGCACTTGTTACTTTTCTATATCAATATTTTTTTTACTCGTTGTAGAAAACTTTGGAGAAACATTTAACGATCTTTATCGACACAATAATTAATGTAATAAAAAAATTATTTTTTTGCAATTTTTTTTTATCTTACTTTATAATTTTGTTTTTTGTATATAAAAGCAAATTATAAAATAAAATTACGCAATATATATTGTATTATAAATTGCATAGTAATTATCCGGATGACGCTATAACAACATTTACCTTTTACATCTACAGAAAGTTCTTTGTCATCCCTTTGAATTCGAACCGGCATTAGTGTTTTAATTTTTTTTATAAATGTTTCGTCCAATGCAATCAAATATTCTCCAAAATTCTTTAAATATCTTTAAAAAACATTGAAGAGTATTAAGCAATTTCTTACTATTCTTATTATTACTTTCTACTATTGATTGGGATGGGTCAGGTTTATATTGATCCTAGGCACAGTATACTCCTAACCTATAGTCTGATAAAACCTATGAAAAGCCTCCTGGTTTAACAACTACATATCTGTCAAGAAATTCGACTCTCACCTCCCCGGAGGTAGGTAATATAGTTATCTGTCGGGTGCCTCCTTGAAACTTACTTTGTCAGGGGGACGAGAGTGGGTGAATGCGAGGACGCTCCGCAATAACTATGTAAACCGGTTAGGCTGGACCAATCCTCGCAACCGATAACGTATGTTTTCAACGGACGCGAACAATCGGTTAGTTAGGGTGAGACGGAAACTCCGTCGCCGAATGACCTGGCCTCCTGGTAGGGGGTTTGTGTGTAGTTTTATCTACCACAATAAAATGAATGAAGTTGTTAAAAATGTAATAGACAAATTCTATTACCCCAGATGGCAGACCAGTTGCACTGGAAAATTCACCGTTTTCGGAAGTCGGTCCCATGGATTTTTCGGGGGACCAACTATTACATGTAGTAGGAAATTTTAGCAGGAGTTCGTTAACACCAAGAACTTCTCTTAAATCAATAAACAAGGAGATTGAATCAATTAGGACTCCTTTGTAAACGTACCAGTAGAAAAGCAAATAAGAGTCGATAGCGTTTGCCATAACAAGACCCATCTAGACTCCGTTGGTTTACATTTTTTTTAATTATTATTAAAAAATTTCTTTATTCTCATATTTTTTCTTATTGCAATTCAGGTTGAATTAAAAGAATAAAAATTAAGAATAGTCAGTTAGGGGGGCTTTTTATTCAAAGAGCCAGACCGGACGGACATCTCCTGGATCAGACCAGAACCAGACCGGACATCTCCTGGATTTATTATACAATAATCAGCTCTAATAATTCTTAAAAAATGAAATCCCTCAGGTTGGTTTAATGACGTCTGCAGCAAAGCTCTGAAATCCAAAGAAGAAGCTTATAAAAAGTATAAGAATAATAAAACTGTCAACATGTATGAGAGTTACAAAGTGGTTAGGAATAAATGTAAAAAAATTATCAACCAACAAAAATTGCTGCACAACCAAAGGTTGAGACGATAAATCTTTACTCTCCCTAACAACAGCAGGTCCTTCTGGACGTTTGCTAAAAACGTTGGGCAAAATTTTGGTCAATCTTCATTTCCACCTATGATTGATAATAGTACTATTATATCAGATTCTGTTGGAAAAGCTAATCTTTATTTGCAGCCACTTCCACACTCCCTAATACAGCCCAAAATCCGCCAACAATCCCTGTTATTAATTCTTAGCTTGGAAGGATTTACTTCAGAACAAGAGCTGTAGTAAAAGTATTGAAGAATCTTGATATAGAAAAATCTACCGGTCCCGATGGTATACCTGCGATTGTGCTGCGACACATTGCCTTCGCCATTTCAGAAGTTAGCAATAGTTAGCAAGAAATATCTTGATAGTAGAGGTATAATTCATGATAGTTAATACGGCTTTCGAGCTCAGCGTTCCACCGGTGATCTCATGACATGCTTCTGCGTAAAGCTTAACACCAGTCTCCATCAATCTGGTGAAGCTGCTGTTGAAGCTCTGAATATATCTAAAGCTTTTGATCGAGTCTGGCATTCTGCTCTTCTAGCAAAATGCAATACTGTTGGCCTCGGTCCAACCTTTTCTAAATAGATTGAAAGCTTTCTCTTAAATCGATCTATCATAGTTTCAGTTGACGGTAGTTTTTCCGACCAACTTCAGATCAATGCTGGTGTTCCACAAGGCTCCGTCCTTTCACCCACCCTATTTCTGATGTTTATTAATGACCTTCTCAAATTAACTTTCAATCCAATCCATAGTTTTGCTGATAACAGCACTCTAGTAGCATCATATGATTTTCTTAAAACAAATAATGCTACAGCTTCAACAGTCAACTACAAAAGAACAATGATGGCTGGTGCACTCAATCACGATTTAGCCAAAATTGACGGAGTAGAGCAAACAGAGTCGAGTTTAACACTTCAAAAACTCAAAGCTGTCTTGTTAGTAACAAGCTAACAACATTCGAACCAATTCTCCGGCTTCAAAATGAAGTTATTCAGCGACTCAAAGACTTGAACATTCTCGGGATGCGAGTGAATCAAAATAAGCACTGGAATGACCATATTATCGATATTGCGAAAATCGTCGCCAAATGTTTGGGCTTTTTAAGTCGCTGCAAAGCTTATTTTTTATCTATAAAGCATATATACGACCCAAGCTGGAGTATAACTCACATTTATGGGCAGGTGCACCAAAAAATTAAATGCTGCTTTAAATTTTTTGGACAAAGTTCAAAACCGCGTCATTCATCTTATAGGCGACATAAATGTGACATCAGCTCTTATACCACTTGGTTATTGTCGTATTGTTGGAGCACTTTCTCTATTTTATAGATATCTACTTGATGTTGGCACTTTTTCCAAAGAACTTAAGTCACTTCTTCCTCCTCTCAAGCAATTCCGTCGCATAACACGAGAGGCATCAAGTGCACACCCTTTCACAGTGGAAATTCCGAGATGGTTTAAGTCCGGTTATGGAAATTCTTTTATAGTAAGAACATCTCGATTGTGGAATCGCGTCCCAATCAAAGCATTCCCAATGAGAGAAGGATTTTTTATTTATGATTTACAGAGATTTAAGACGAACATTAACAACATTGTTCGCTCTTTCCCACAAAACTTTTCTTCTTCCTTTTCTTTCTTTTCCTTTAACTATCCTTTCCTTTTTCAAATGGTCAACGGTACGCAAGTACTAAAAGGATCACAACCTAAGTTTTGGTTATAATTACATTTTAATAATAACATTTTGTTTTTTATTTTGTTTACATTGTTGCATAATTTAATTATTTGTTGATTGTGGGTAAATCCTCTTCATATTATGTAACATTTAGAAAGATGTTTTGTTGTTGTTGTTTAATTTATTACAAGGAACTCAAAATTAATAAGGTGACTATTGGAGAAGTTTCATTTCAGTTATTGCAAGTGATTATTCAGTTCAGTTGTTGTAAAAAAAAAAAAAAAAAACAAGTTATGAAACTATGAAATTATGTAAAAACAAAGTAAAAACAAAAATTGAATTTTTGACAACAATTGAGAATTGAAAAACGTAAAAATAAAATTCTAATTAGATATATAACTATATCATAATTAAATACCTAAATAAACTTGACAAGAACACTTTTCCTGGGCCAGATGGCGTACCAGAAATTGTTCTAAAAAAATGTTCTAATTCACTTGCCGCTCCACTATGATTCCTTTTTAATTTTTCATTTTCCTCAGGACTCTTTCCTAATATATGGAAAAAAGCTTTTGTAAGACCAATTCATAAAAAAAATTCTAAAAATGATATCATTAACTATCGGCCGATAGCCAAGTTATCTGCAATTCATAAAATTTTTGAATTAATTGTATTTGATTCTACATACAAACATTGTACTAACTTCCTAATCCCAAACCAGCATGGTTTTATGAAAAAGAAATCCACGGTAACTAATCTCATTGAATTAATATCAATTTTTATTAAAAACATGGAAGAAGGCTACCAAACTGATGGGGTATACACCGATTTTAGTAAAGCCTTTGACCTTCTACCTCACAGTACCATTTTATTTAAACTTAAAAAATTAGGTTTTCCACCTTTCTTTTTAAAATGGATTAACTCATATCTGACAAATAGAAGTTATAGCGTAATATTCAGATCTGAGACGTCTAAATCATTTATGGCTAACTCTGGAGTTCCTCAGGGTAGCCATTTAGGTCCACTTCTTTTCTATTATTGCAATCAACGATGTAGCACCTATCATTAGTAATAGTGAATTACTAATTTACGCAGACGATATGAAAATTTTCAAAAAAATAAAAAACAAAGATGATTCAGTTTTGTTTCAAAAAGACCTCGATAATTTTTTCGCTTGGTGCACTCGAAATAATCTTATACTCAACATTAATAAATGTGCTCCATTACATACACTCGCCGTTCTCATCCGTTTAAGTATATTTTATTTCAAATACCTAAACAAGGTATGTACATATAATACATTATAACAAATTATAATAATAATGAAAAAAAAAGAAAAAAACATGAAAAATCTTAGTGACTAATTTATATTGTTCTTATAAATACAAGACTACAGGAAAAAAAAAAAGTTGTACATATAAAATTTGATTACCTAAGTAAGTAAACCTACATAAAACTTAAATTATTACTTATGAGTGATTTTTTTTTATTTTCTGAACTTGAATTTATTAATTGTCAGAGATCAGTAAATTGGAAAAGTGTTGATGTAAAGTGTTTTTAAAGGTATTTCTGGAAATGGATGACGAATATAGATGACTGATTTTATTGAATGTAATACAACATCTGTTTATCGGTTCGTTTTTTCCGTACTCAGTACTGTGTTTATACTCATTTAAAAATTTCATATTTCTTGTTTGTGTAACCAAAGATTATATAATTACTATAAGATGTTTCACTTCATATAAAAAAATGTCACAATGAAATCAATTTTAGCAAAAAGTTAATATTGCTGAACTATTTGTTTCTAAACAATTGTTGAACAATTAAGTTTAAAATATTTGTTGTCAACATTCTTCAGTGTTCATCGCAAAGAGAATTTATGATGTATATGTATGTAGTAATATGAACTGATATGGTATATTGGTGTACACTGTACGCTTTTGATAATGTTATTATTTTTGTACATAATAATATGAATTAGGGTATACATACTCATATCATTTCTATTATTTTGGGAAACATTGAAAAAAAATGTTCAATTTTGAAATGAAACATTTTCATTTTGAAAGCGATGACCTATATTTTTTTTTTCATAAATATGAAGAAAATTTTATTTTCTACAAAAAAGTCTGCTTTAAGGGTATCCACTGATATTAGAGGAGATAACAGCTGATTTACAATTAAACTTCCATAAATCTAAATTATAACGATATTTCGAAGGTTACTAACTGCTCACGGAAGTTAGTAATTAATAATTTAGTAATAACATAGGGTATGTATAAAGATAATCATTATTAGGTTGATATAGGCCCTAGGCAGAGTGTACCCCTAACGTATAGCTCTGATAAAACCTAGGAAAAGCCTTCTGGTTTAACAACTACAGCTCTGTCAACAAATCCGACTCTCACCTCCCCGAAGGTAGGTAACATAGTTATCTTTCGGGTGCCTCCTGGAAACTTACTTTGTAAGGCGGACGAGAGCGGGTGAATGCGTGAACTTAGCGCAATAACTAAGTAAACCGGTTAGGCTGGATCAATCCGCGCAAACGAGGACGTATGTTTTCGACGGGCGCGAACAATCGGTTAGTTAGGCGGAGACGGAAACTCCGTCGTCAAATGATCTGGCCCTCCTGATAGGGGGTTTGTGTGTAGTTTTATCTGCCCTACCACAATAAAATTAATGCAGTAATCAAAAATGTAATGGACAAAACAAAATATTCTATTACCCCAGGTGGCAGACCAGTTGCACTGGAAAATCCACCCTTTTCGGAGGTCGGTCCCACGGATTCTGGGGGGGACCAACTATTACATACAAAAGGAAATTTCAACAGGAGTTCGTTAACATCAAGAACTCCCCCTAAATGAATAAACAAAGAGAGTAAAACAACAAGAACTCCTTTGAAAAACGTGCCAGTAGAAAAGCAAACAAGAGTCGAAAGCGTTGGCGATAACAAGATCCAACTAGACTCTGTAGGTGTAAATTTCTACAACGAATGGAAAAAAGAAGTAAAGGCACGGAAAGAAATGGAACAGATAGTGATCAGTCTACAGGATCACATTAAAGAACTAGAAAAAAAGGTTACCTTATTAGATAGAGGTAATTCACCAGCGCCAAGTAATTGCAACATCTTCAATTACTTCACGGATGAAGAAGAACTCACGAGAGAAACGGATTGGATTCTTAAAAAAACAAAAAGACCATCCAAAAAAAGGAAAGCAGAGGGTAGCCCCGAAACTGCCCAACAGAAAAAAGAATCACCAAAAACAAAACAAGCAGCACTTGGAAACAATACTGCGGATAAAAAAGCTAAAAAAGAGGAACATAAACCACCACCTATTATGGTTCATGGGTACCTTTGGTGAGCTAAATAATTTAATAAAGCAAACCACTAAAAATGAATGCAAGTACACATCTTACAATAATAACGTCTGGAAGATCAATGTTACTGATAGTGACACATACAGATGTATAACAAACGATTTAACATCGAAGAAAGTTCAGTGGCACTCCTATGAGGACAAATCTACCAGACCAACAAAAGTTATGGCCAGGGGATTACATCCTTCATGCGATGAAAATGAAATAGTTCAAGACCTGAGAGATAACGGTTTCCAGATACTAGAAGCCAAAAACATAATTATTAAAGATAAAATCGAAAAGAACGATGGTAGCTTTATCACTCAAAGAAGAGGATTACCATTGTTTATGTTAACATTCGATAATAGAGAAAATATAGAAAAAAATTTTTCTATTAAAACAATAATGAAAATAGTCGTTAAAATTGAACCACTAAGAAAAAACAAAAAGTTAATCCCACAGTGCAAGAGATGCCAAGCTTTTGGGCATACACAAAGTTTTTGTAATAGAGACTGTGCTTGCGTTAAGTGTGGCGGTAAGCATTTCACAAAAAGCTGCATTTTAAAGTTGGGAGAAAAAGCCAAATGTATTAATTGTCGTGGTGATCATCCAGCAAACTACAGAGGATGCCCAATTGCAAAAGAACAGCAAGCCAGAAGAAACAAACAAGCAAAACTACCCCAAATTCAAAAGATTAATACTTTTAAAAATGAAAAATTTGTTGACACGAATAGAAAACCTACAGTAATAAATGCTGTACGTAATGTAAATGCTAAATCATATGCCCAAATTGTGAAAAACTCCCGTAAGGAAGATGATTACTCAGTCAAGGATATATTAAGTCTTATCCTACAGAGACTAACAAACCAAGACGAATTTATTAAAACATTATCTGACGAGATTACAACGATAAAAATCCATAGCAGAAAACCACCGCAGTCACATAAAAAATAAGCCACACTTAGAGTTGCTACATGGAACGCAAATGGACTCTTTCAACACATTTTAGAACTCGAAATTTTTCTGAAGGATCAAAACATAGATATATGTCTAATTTCTGAAACACACTTCACAAAGAAATTCAGTATTAAAATTCCTAATTATGTTTGTTATCATACTTCCCATCCAGATGACAAAGCAAGAGGAGGAACAGCAATACTGATAAAAGGCAACATTCAACACCATGAGGAGCAGAAAATAGAAAATGCAATGATGTAAGTTACAACAATTAACATTAAGGTCAAAAATAAGGACTTCAAAATCTCGGCTATCTATTGCCCACCAAGACACTCACCTACTAGAGTCGACTTCATAAATCTCTTTAAAATACTTGGAAACAATTTTATCATCGGAGGAGATTTCAATGCGAAACATACCCACTGGGGTTCAAGATTAACCACAACAAAAAGGAGAGAGCTATATCAAGCTGGAAGAAATCATAAGTGTGAATTTATTTCTTCCGGTGCCCCAACCTATTGGCCCACTGACCCAGCGAAAATACCTGATTTGATTGATTTCTTTATAACAAAGGGAATAAATAGAAACCACACATATGCCGTGAGCAATGATGACCTATCGTCTGACCATACTCCAGTGATCATGGTTCTAAGTGAAAAAGTTGAACACAAAAATTGCCTCCCAAGACTTACAAACAAGAAAACTGATTGGGATATGTTTAGAGAAAAACTTGAGCAATTCATTACTCTAGGATCCGTGGAATCAAGGAACCAAATTGATGCAGAAGTCGAGCAATTCATTGTAGACGTGCAGCAAGCAGCAAAGGAGAGCACGCCATGTTTTGACTCGAAACATCACTCGAGAGTGAGCTATCCTCCAGAAATAAGAGCACTGGTTATGGAGAAGAGAAGGGCACGACGAAAATGGCAATCAACGAGGTACCCAGGTGATAAAATTATATTCAATCGCTTAAATAATCAACTAAAACAGCAAATCAGAAATATAAAAAATAACTCATTTAATAAATTCTTAAACAATTTATCAGCCGATGCTTATACTGACTACTCGCTTTGGAAAGCAGTTAAACGAATAAATAGACCACAGGTGCAAGATCCACCTTTGAAAACACAGGCTGGTAGCTGGGTCGGTAACCCAAAATAAAAAGCTAAGATTTTTGCTGACCACTTGGCAGAGGTCTTCACAGCACCAACACAAAATCTTGCAAATGAAAATATAACTCTCGAAGTTAAAATAGATGAAGCGGAAATTTCGCATGTCACTCTAAGAGAAATTAAACAAATATGCAGACACAACCTGAGTGTCAAAAAAGCACCAGGTTACGATCTCATCAATGGCCAAATCATGCGGGAACTACCAGATCTAGCTTTGTTAAAGCTACAACATATATTTAATGCATGTTTTAAGTTCACATATGTTCCGAGACAATGGAAAATTGCAGAAGTAATTGTAATACCGAAGCAAGGAAAACCGCCTTCAGAGGTAACATCATATCGACCAATATCGTTGTTACCTAGTATATCAAAAATATTTGAGAAACTGCTCCTTAAAAGACTTGCCCCGATTATTGAAGAAAGAGATCTGATCCCGAACCATCAATTTGGATTCAGAAACAAACATTCTACAATTGATCAAGTGCATCGGATCACAAATATAGTGGAAAAAGCGTTCGAAGAAAAAAAAGTCTGCTCAGCAATCTTCTTAGATGTTGCTCAGGCTTTCGACAAAGTGTGGCACCAAGGCCTTGAATTTAAACTACATCGTGATTTACCAAGACAATTCTATGAAATATTAAAATCATATATGAATAATAGATGCTTTCGTGTACGTTATGCCAAAGAATATTCAGAAGTAAAAGAAATATCTGCTGGAGTCCCACAGGGAAGTGTTCTTGGTCCAATACTTTACCTGCTATATACAAGAGATATCCCACAAATTGACAACATTTTTATGGCTACCTTTGCAGACGACACTGCGATTCTTGCAGTTGACGTATCTGTCGAAAACTCCACAGCAAAACTTCAAAATGCAATGAATAAAATAAGATTATGGACCCAACGATGGCGCATAAAACTTAATGAAAGCAAATCAACTCATATAAACTTCACTTATAAAAAGATTGCAACCATTCCTATCTCAATCAATAACAAAATAGTACCATATGCCAATACAGCAAAGTATCTGGGAATGACACTCGATGCTAAGCTAAGATGGAAGGAACATATAAGAAAGAAAAAAGAAGAGCTAAACATCAGACTCAAAAAAATTTACTGGTTACTTGGGCGTTGTTCTGAGTTATCAGTACAGAACAAAATATTGATATATAAGCAGATATTAAAACCTGTGTGGACGTACGGTATCCAATTATGGAACTGTGCTCTGTAGAAATTCAAAAGAAAGTGCTCTGTGGTATAGTAAATGCACCATGGTACGTACGTAACAAAGATCTCCACCGTGACTTGCGCATTGAAACAGTCACGGAAGAGATCAAGAAACATGCAGTCAAACACGAGCAGAGACTGCAAACTCATGTGAACTCGGAAATGGCAGCAGTTCTTCATATCGACAGCAGTATCCGTCGACTCAAGAGAACGAAACCCCACGAGCTGGCACGACCTAAAATGGAAAATTCTACGATAATAGTTTCCTTTACGGAAATTTTTATTTCAATAATTTTCCTTTGCGAACAAATCTAAAAAATCTTCCCACGCTGAGCTATTGCTGTGACTATCTCCTTCACGGGAAATATCATAGTGATAAAGTTCCTACACGGTAATTATTATGATGTTAGCGATCCTCCACGGAAACTATCACTAGAATAATTTCCTAAAGACGCGACCGAAAATTTACGAAAAAAAAAGTCATTAGTCGATCTTACGTAGATTGGTTATAACGGAAAAAGATAGGTGGGCTTTAGTGGGTTCGATTCCTACACTATCAAGATGCACACGCGGCTGGAGCTCTTGATGTCCTTCGGGGATTACCTCCTATCTTTCGCAAAAAAAAAAAAAAAAAAAAAAAAAAAAAAAAAAAAAAATTATTATTATAAGTGAATTTTTACTTTTCTAACAAATTTCAAATAAAATACATAATTAATATAAATCACATATAGAATACAAATGAATCAAGTTATTTTAGTTCTCAGAAATTACTATAAAGTTTCGTATTATTTGGTCCTCCTCTCGTGAGTGCCATATCATTCTTCTATGTATGTTGGAAACGTTTGTACACACCTATTATGTTCCTAGTTATACTTAAATCTAAGACTACATTTTAAATTATTATACTAATGATACGATATTTAAATATATTATAAACATTTTTTTTTTTGTGGAAATCCCCGAAGGACTACCTGAGGCTTATTCCTTCTACCTCGTGATAGTGTAGGATTCGAACCCACTAAAACCGCTTCCCCTTGTGCAGAAAAATTGGATCTAGTCTATTTTTTTGACTCTTAATAGACTTGATTGTAGCCCAGCTGCAATGTTTACGGAGCAAAACAGTTAATAAAATTTTTAAAATTGATATTCTGTGTTCATAACATGGATTATTTTCATTAAACCAATCTTTCAAATTTTCATCTTCACTTGTAATACGAATAGCTTTTTCTACCATTACTTGACGAATACCTTGAATACATTTTTCAGTTTTAAAAATATATTCGAAAAATGCACAGTGAATTTGGCATGCTTTAAAAAAATTGTCGGACGGACCATATAAATTACCAAAATCAGTAGTTTTTGCATAATTTTTAGCAAAAATCAAAAACTCGGACGGACATGTAAGAACTTCATCTGGTTTTCTGATATATTGTTCACATAGCTCTCAAGGATATTTTGAAAGTCTTTTAAATGCTACATATCCAACGAAATAGCGCATATAAGTCAGGCTCACATTTGTTTCCGTATTTTAAATATGTCACTGGTAAAAATATCTTCATTTCCAAAGATACGTCAACATCTTTTGGATCATGTTGAATCTCAATTGAAGAATTTACATCACTGACATCTATTTCAAGTAACTCATCCTCATCATCAAGGCAATTTGTATGCTTATCAAAATGGAGTAGATTGCACGATAATATTTTTGCTAGCAACATGTTAACCTCATAAACTGATGGGTTCCTATTATTTCCTCCTTTAGCCCTAAATAATCCAAAAAGATTTTCAACAATATCTTGGTGTAGTCTTCTTGTGAAGAGAAAGAATGTTCCATCCAAGGAATTTACAATATGTTCAAAAAGAGATATTGTCCCATTTAACGTTTGTTCCTTTCAAACAGTATACAGTTACTGGTTTATTGGATATAATTTCTACGTTTTTAATATATTCCTGAAATTCTATAATAAAGTGATAAACTTTATTATTGCTCTTTAACGAACATCTGTATGGGTTTTTATCGTTTAAATTAGAACTATTCATACAGTCAAAAATAAAGCGGTGCTTCTGTTAGGTTATTCTGTAAAGGTTATTCTGCCCTAAAAGAAAACTTCATAATAATTTATCTTATAAAACTAGGTACCATCCTTACTTACTTACTAGTTATAGGTACCAATTTAAAGCAAAAAAGTAAAAAAAGCAATGTCATTCGAACTTCTTTCGCATCACTTTTAAAAATTTGTAATAGAAAATGTATGTGAATTCCATTAAATATTTCGTAATTATTCATAAAATAATTCTATAATAAAAACTTGTTTTTCATAGTAATATTATTAATTTCTCATAAACATAAATATCTACAGATGTGATTTTTTGAATTGATTGAATGACTATGAAATTTGACCTTCAAGGGACAACAAAAAAGTTCGAATGAAAGCTATATGTCGAAGAGTCCTTAAAAAGATATTTACTATTTATAAATATACCTACTTCATTTTCATTTTGAAAAACTTGAAAAGCTTCAACTTGAATTACAATTAATCAACAGGAGTCCCTAGTATAAATAATATTTTATAAATCAAATTTCAATATTTAACAGTCGACCGAAACAAAAAATTAAACAAAAATTTTTCGCTTTGGCAGAAATTAGAATATAAAATAAGATAATATAACAGTAAACACATATTATATACATATATATAATTTTCGATTTTACTTTAAAATTGAATTTATAAATACTAATACATCATAAATACGTAAAAATATTTTTAACATATTTTATACAAAATTTTTAATCATTGGTTTGGTAGACATATAGGTACTTTTTATTTTCATTCAACAAAAATAATAAAGTGGTGTTGTTATTGTATATGAAATAGAATGAGAATTGTTGATGAAATACAAAGCCTCTCTGCATGTAATTTCATAATTCATATGGAATGAAAATGTTTAGATACAATGTTGCTGAAACACAAATATTCAGACACAGGTTCCTCCACCTACCAATGGGTGGAGAGCCAAAAAAACAGTGTGACATTTTTTTATATGAAGTGAAACATCTTATAGTAATTATATAATCTTTGGTCTAACTCTATCATTAAGTCTAAACTTCTTGTTAAGAGATTGGATAGCAATACTATTTTTCAGAATATCGAAAATAACACATGAATATAATATTTGTCTACGTGAGGATAAAAGCAGCATGTTTAAGATATTAAGTCTTGTTGAGTAGCTCGGGAGACTGGAAAAGTCTGAAGGGTTATATTGATTTCTTAATGCAAAAAGAAGAAACTGTTTTTGAACTGACTCAATCTTATTAGAATGAACTTGAAAAGCTGGATCCCATATAATGCTACCGTATTCTAAAATAGATCGAACTAGGGCACAATAAAGCGTTTTTGCCACAGCTATGTCACTAAATTCTTTAGCTCTTCTCTTAATGAAACCCAACATTTTATTTGCCCTTGAAATTAATTAGGAGGTTAAAGTTCAGTTTGTTATCAAGAAGAATTCCGAGATCAGTAATGCTAATACACTACACACTTAATGGTGAATCCTTGACAAGAGTTCAATCCATCAAAGATTTAGGTGTATTTTGTGATGAAAAGTTGACATTTAATTCACTATACACATATGATCAATAAAGCCAACTCAATGTTAGGCTTTGTTAAACGATGGTCGAAAGAATTTACTGATCCGTATATCATAAGATCTTTATATTGTAGATTTGAATATAACCAATGCAGCGGTTCAATCAACAAATTTAAATGGGAGTAATCCTCAATTAGTTAGTCTATTTGAAGAACTTTAACAAATTGAACATATAGATACAATAGATTCACCTGTGCACCAATCTATATCTAAATTTGGAACCCAATGGACGATGCAGCAATGGGAACAAAGGCTAGATCGCCTTAAATCAGTTAATGCTTTAGAAACAACCTCTACTGAAAATGAAATAATCTTCGTTAAAGGAACACTGCCTTCACTAGGACAGGATTGGCTGCATAAATTCATTGGAAGAAAATGCCGCAGAAAAGGGGGCAAGTAAAAGTAAATATAATAGTATTAAAAAGAACACACTAATAAAACTACCACTGTACAAAATAAAAATATAAATATTTTAGATAAATATTGTAATAATAGTAAAAAAAATAACACCATAAACACTTTAAGAAACAGTAATATTAATATTAATAATAATCACAATTTTAAAAACAATAACGACAACACTAAAAACATTAGTAAATATAATAGAAGTGGTAACAATAATCATAATAACTCAAGGAAACATATAACCACCACAAACACTGATCATACAAAAACTTCAAACTCCACATATAAAGTTTCCAAAGTTTCTAAAAATACTAAAATTAACTTAGCCCCTGTTTCTAACCTTAATATCCACTGTACCCCATTCAATCCTAATAAGCTAAATAACTCCACTAATAAATATAGTAATTTCGTTCATTCTCACACTTTAAATCCTCATATAAAAAAAAATGACGCAATTAGCACTCCAAATTAGAAAACTTTATCTGTAACTTCTACGCGACCCTCTAATGCTGTACAACCTCGTTCAAGAAACATTGTAAAAACGACAGCCTCCTCAATTACAGCTTCCGAAACTTCATCTCCTGTGCTTACTTCACCTCCCACGCCGCAGCCCCAGTCTATTCCTTCTCTATTTGACCTTCTGATACCCCCTGTTGTGAAAATTATTAAAAACTCCGTAGAAAGTGGTAATGGTCGCTATGTTCTCGCGCGTCTTAGGAACACTAGATTACTAGAAAATCTGAGATTATATTTGCCTTATCTCCATGATAAACCAGACTCAATCTGCGTAGAAGGTAAGACTAACACTTCTCTTCGTATATTGATCCAAAAAGAAGGGCTCCCAATCGAATTGGAAGCGTTAAAAAATATTTACATGAGTTTTCATGAAAGCTTTGGTGTACCACCTAATAAAGTTATGTCGGTTCTCAAGTCATATGAAACTCACGTATCCTCTAAAAGAATTAGTCACTTACAAGGAGTCAGAGAAAATCACAACAAGTTTTTTCGTCCCTTACCAAAACAATCTGATTATGATAAAGTCCTTGAAGGAACCTCAAGATCTCATTATTGATGATAGTCTTGTGAAGAAATATCTGAATATCCTCGGGAACAATATATTTCCTGGACCTGATGGCGTTCCTGAACTAGTTCTAAGAAAATTCTCAGATGCCTTGGCAGCTCCACTTTCTATCATATTTAATACTTCTATCACCTGTGTCCTGTTCCCATCTATTTGGAAAAAAACTTTTATTAAACCTACACATAAAAAAATGCAAAAAATGAGATAAACAATTATAGACCAATTTCCAAACTTTCCACTATTCCTAAAGTTTTTGAGTTGATGATTTTTGATTCTATTTATAATCATTGCACTAACTTCTTAACGACACATCAACACGGTTTTCTGAAAAAGAAGTCTACAGTGACCAACCTTGTAGAATCGACATCAACCTTCTTAGTCAATATGGAAGCGGGATTCCAAGCGGATGTAATTTACACCGATTTTAGTAAAGCATTTGATATTTTACCCCATAGTATTATTTTACTAAAACTCAAAAAACTAGGATTTCCTGCAAAAATTTGTACAATGGGTCAACTCATATCTTACTAATAGGAGCTATACTGTTTTAATCCGCTCTTCATTTTCATCACCATTCATATCAAATTCTGAAGTTCCACAGGGGAGTAATTTAGGACCACTGTTATTTATTATTGCTATCAATGATGTGGCTTCTATAATTTGTAATAGCGATTTGAAAATTTACGCTGATGATATGACGATTTTCAAAAAAATAACGTCGATGCAAGAAATTTTATATTTGGTGCATTAATAACAATCTTTTACTAAACATTAGTAAATGTGCACTCATGTGTTACACACGTTGAACCTAACCATTTAGCTTTAGATATACTCTAAACAACCAAACCTTAGAAAAGGTTAATTCAATTAAGGACCTAGGAGTTTATTTCGATGATAAACTATCATTCAAACTCCACTACGAAAAAATCGTTAATAAAGCTAGTTCAATGTTGGGCTTCATAAGACGTTGGTCAAAGTAGTTTAATGATCCTTACATTTTTAAATCATTGTATACATGCCTCGTTAGACCCAATCTTGAATATGCATGTCAGGTCGGGTCCCCATTTTATAATTCACATATACAAAGAATAGAAACTGTTCAAAAAAAATTTTAAGGTTTGCACTACGTAACTTGCCTATGAGCATAGGCTAAACCTTCTCCATCTTTAGTCTCTGTGGAAAAGGCGGGAAGTAGCTGATGTTTTATTTATTTTCGAAATTATTAAAGGCAGTATTATTTCCCCTTCAACTTTAAATAAAATTATCGCTAACACAAATACTCGTTTACGCCACTCAAATCTCTTTACATTAACATTACACAGAACAAATTATGGTAAATATGAACCTATTAATAGAATGTTAATAATTAGTAATAAATATAAGAATAATATATATTTTTCAGTATCTAAAGATACTTTAAGAAGAAAATTATATGAAATTAATTAAATATTTTGTTAGCTTGACCTTTTTAATTTATATTAAAAAAAGTAATATTACTATTTTTGTATTTTCAATTTTGTTAGTTTTGAATGTATACCAAGTAAATTTAATTGTATTTTTAATTAATATATGACATGTAATACTAAATTGTAAGCTGTTTGAGCTAAATAGTATAAAAAAAAGAAATAAATAAATATACTTGTCTCGTACGACCAAAATTAGAATACGCTAGTCAAGTTCGGCCTCTTTTTTATGAGGTACACAAACTTAGAATTGAATCTATTCAAAGAAATTTCTTAAGGTTTGCCTTACGTTATAAATCATGGTCCCCCCATGGTACCCCCTTATGAACATAGACTTAAACTTCTTCAAATGTGTTCATTACAACTAAGACGTGAAATTGGAGATATTATTTTTATTACTGAAGTAATAAAAGGAAATATAACATCGTCTTTAATTTCAAATGAAATCGTTATTGATAATCCCCGTTTTCGATCTACCAATCTTTTTTCCCTTTCTTTTCATAGAACGAACTACGGGATGTTTGAGCCAGTTCATGGGATGCCAATGATGGGAAACAAATATAAACGGCACATACACTTTTCAATGTCTTAACATTTACTAAAACAACGTCTTTATCTTAATAACTAAGATATAATTTATGTTTTGTTTTAATCATTGTTAAACTTTTTGTAAACAATTTATTGTGTATGGTTTTAAAATTTTAAGCTTTAGTATTAGTATATTAGTTTGTTCTTCTTAATTTTAAGTTAAACTGTTGGATTGTATAAATTCTCTATTCATAAGCTTTTTTTTCTCTCTTTGTAAACTGTTTGTGTTAAACAGTAAATAAATAAATAAATAAATAAAATATATGTTGCTATAGTCTATACCAGTGTCTATACTGTGTGTATAGAGTACACTATATTTTGGTAATATCATTGGTTTGGCATTATATTGTAGGGTTATATTCAAAAATAAATAAAAATAAATTATGACAAACAATAATTATCTTTATTCGCACACAGCTTGCAATACACTGACAATACAATATTAAATTAATATTACAATGACATTTTCTTAAACTTATTTTTAGTCGCTTTGTCAAACGGCTTATAATATGACCGTTCCCGTACGCACATCTTGTAAAAACTTATCCAAGTTTTTCCAAGTTTTTACCAGAAGTCGTTCCTGTACTGAGAGTTTTTTCTAAAAACGAGAGAAAACATATGTTTTCAACTTCGTTCAACAAAGTTCAACAACATTCTCTCGAATAAGTTTTTGCAAGTAAAATTTTAACTTGTAAAAACTTATACTTTAAATTTTTGTTGTTGTTTTTGTTGTTGTTGTATTTTTTAGGTTATGTTTTTATTTACTTTTGTAATTTCTCATATGTGTCTGTTATGCAAAATTTTGTTTTTTAAATGAAATTTATTAAAAAAAATGAAAAATATAATTTAGTGGAGGATAAATTTCATAATTCTTTATTATTGTAATATATGTATAATTTAATTTAATAATACGGATACACTTGATAAGGATAAATCGTCAGCTAAGTGTCTATAACAGCAAGCTTCATGACCCGCAAACCATAAAAATACAGCTATATGTTTTTCTGAGCTACATTTTTTATCTGCACGTAGGTTTGCAAAACTTTCAAATGTTTGCAGTTCTTCATATAAATATTTGAAAACATTTTTGCTTACACGAAAATGTCTTACAAATTCCTCTTCACAATAACCTGGAACTAATTCTTCCAAATAGTTTCGAATGCAATGTCTTTTGTTTTTATGTAAAAAGTTCTCCAACAGCACTTGCTTTTGAATTACATTCCTTAACTCTTCAGTTTCGCTTTCACTAAAAATATGTAATAAAAATGTAATCCGAATCGCTACTTAGTAATATATATTTTTTATATCTTCCGCTGCCATTTCGTTTAAATTTAATTACAATTCTTTAAAAAAAACACCTCCGGAAATTCCAAATGATTGTTTATAATTAAATTAATTTCAGAATGTCAGATTGCTTGTCAGCTGTTTGACAGGCAAGTTTTTACAAGAATTGCGTTCCAGTACTTTTACTTGCAGATGAGAGTTTTTTTAACTCTTTTTTCTTTTTTTCTTTTTTTTCTCTCTTTTCTCTCATTTGCAAGTTTTTACCAGAAAAGTACGGGAACGGTCCTATTATTTAAGTTTATTTGTCAACCAGCCTACAATTCGTCCATCCTGATCATAATCTATAATTCGACCTCGAATTATTTTAATTACACAAAACTTATCAATATTATTATTTTTTCATTTTTAAAATAACCATAAAAGTTATAATGTACAAAATTATAATCTTAAGCTATAAATAGTTACGTATATATTTAATAAAAATATCAAATTGTTAATATTAAATTAATCTTCAGAATTTATTTTCATATTACTTTAAAAGTTTATTGAGGTAAATTTTAGATTTTAAATAACATAACTTAATTTTAATATAATTTTTCATTACAACAAAATTTCAAATTACTTTCAATTATAAACTTAATCTAATTGTTTCTACAAAAAACATTTTTTTTTTCAAAGAAAAGTGCTTCAAAAATCAAAACATTTATTATTAAACGTGATTATATGATTTCATTCTGGACACATCAAAAGTGCCAAAAAAAGGTATTTGTGTAATTTGAAAACCATCAATATCTTTGATTACATACCGATCATTATCAATAATCTTATCTACAACATAAGGACCTCTATATTTAGGGATAAATTTCTTATTGTGACCAATAGTCTTATCAACATTTTTAATCATCACAAAGTCATCACCTTCACTATAACCGTTAGTAGTTTTTCTTTTTTCATTAAATTATTTAGTATTAGATTCCTGTAGTTTTTTTATATTTTCAGAAGCATAATGTCTTTTTTCAATAAGTGAAGTTTCGTCCTTTTCTAAAATAAAATTTTGTAAGTACTCAAATACTCTATCATTTAACTTGGAGGGAGTAGTTTTAGTATTCTTTAAAATAGTATTATTGATTGAAAATTCCACACTAGGCAAAACATTATTCCAGAAAATATTCCTTTTTTTATCAATTAATTTAGAAATCATGGGACGTCAGATTCTATTTACTCTCTCTACTTGCTCATTGGCCTTTGGACACCCACTAGCAACCAGAACATGACAAATATTATTTTCATGTACAAATTCTTTAAATTTTCCCGAAGTAAAACAAGTCCTTCGATCAGTTACTAATATTACAGGTCGACTTTATTGATCAAAATAAGACCGAAGACAACGTACGGTCACAGAAGTAGTTTGAGCTTTTGGGTATAATTTAACAAATTTAGTAAACCCATCAATGATAACCAAAATATATTTGTTTTTATTTCTTACACTTTCAAGCGGACCATAGTAATCTATGTGAAGCATATAAAATGGTGTATTACCTTTTGGTATGGAGTGAAGAAAACCTTCCTCTTTTCCTGAATGAGGATTGAAACTTAAACATTTTGGACAGTTTTGTATATATATAGTCTATTGATTTAGTGAAAAATAAAAAACCTTTCTTTTCGATCAACAAAGTGAAAAACTTTAATTCTTTTCTTATATCTAAGTACAGTGTCACAAACAGTAAAAATATTAATAACAAATAATTAGTGTTGCCAACTTCGAGGTTGAATGTTAATCTGCTACAGTATCCCCCTTCTAGTGATAATGACTAAATTGAAGTAGTTGATTCTAACTCTGGGTTGGCGATGAAAGCTGGCTTTAGACGATCGATATTAACAGAAGTTCTTTTCCTTCCGACTTTGTAAAATTTCCTAAATCTTTTCAAAATTTCATAAGGGCCATTATACGGGGGTGTGAGTGACTTTCGTATAGTGTCATCTCTTACAAAAACATAAGTCCAGTTGTTTAAGTTTTTCGGGATAAATGTTGTTTACCTCGTTTGATGATTCGATGTGTAGACTGGTCGTAATTTTTCAAAGTGGTTTTTCAGTCTTTGAGTTACTTCGTTTTGTGTTTCCTTACAATTGCTTTCGTCAACTAGTTCTCCTGGTAATCGGATCGTAGTACCAAAAACGAGTTCAGCTGGAGAGGCTCTTATATCTTCCTTGACAGCTGAACGCAAGCCAAGCATTATCAATGGTAATATATCTACCCAGTGGTCTTTATCATTGCATAAAATTGCAGTTTTTAGCGTGCGATGCCATCTTTCAATTAAGCAATTGGATTGCGGATGATATGGCGTCGTTTTGATGTGAAAAGTTCCTAGCATTTTAAATAAATTTTGCATTAAATGAGATAGGAATTGAGGTCCTTGGTCCGTAGTGATAATTGTAGGTGTACCATATTGCAAATCCATGCAGAAATGAAACCTTTTGCTACAGTTATATCCGGGATTGGTAAAGCTTCAGGCCATCTCGAGAATTGATCCATTATTGTTAAACAGTATCGTTTACCGTTATTTAGTGGGAATGGTCCTACAATATCCTTGTTTATGTGCAAAAAACGTTTATCTGGAATTTTAATATTGTCGGAAAGGGATTTGGTGTGTTTTTGTGTTTTGTTTTGCTGACATGCAATGCAATGTTTAACAAATTTGGCAATATCTTTCTTCATAGACGACCTCCTGAACTCCTGGATGAGCTAAATTGTGTAATAGTCTGATAATGTTATCTCGAAATTTTTTAGTAATAAATGGACGCACACGGTTAGAGGATGTGTCGCAATATAGTTTTTTACCATCTGGCATACAAAATTCAATTAGGATTAACGATGTTGTGTTATTTGTCAATAGTCCTTGTATTTCTTCGTCAATTAGTTGGTTCTCGGCTATTGATTTGTAATTGACCAAATTGATGTTAGCAATTCTTGATAAGAAATCAGCTGAAACATTTTCAGAACCCTTGATGTATTTGATGTCTGAGGTGAATGGACCGACAAAATCTAGATATCGGATTTGCCTGGGCGAACATTTGTCCATTTTTAGTTTGAACGCGAAGGTGAGAGTCTTATGATCGGTATAAATTGTAAAAATTCTACCTTCTAGCATATCCCTAAAATATTGTACACCTATATACATGGCCAAAAGTTCCCTGTCGTGCGTGCTATAGTTACGTTGAGTCGGCGTTAATCTTTTTGAAAAAAAACCAAGAGGTTGCAAATTTCCATCGACGATTTGATGTAAAGCGGCAGCTACCGAAAAATCTGATGCATCGACATGAAGCGCTAGTTCCGCATCCTTATCTGGAAAACATAACGTAGTTGCGAATCCACAGCGTAAGGTAAGAATTTACGATAATAATTCACCATTGCCATAAAAGTTTTTAAGTCCTTTGCTAATTCAGGCCTCTTAAATTTTATAATAATTTCTACCTTCTCTGGTAAGGGTGAGATGCCTTTGATGTTAATCAAATGTCCCAAAAAATTTATTTGTTGCACTGCAAATTCGCATTTCGAAATATTGATTTTTAGTCCAAATTTTCTGAGACGCTCGAAAATAACTTGAAGATCCTACATATGTTTGGTTATAGTCCGATGCTACTAGGATAACATCAAGGTAAGCGAATGCGAAGCTTAAACCTCTTAATGGTGCATGTATTAGTCGATGAAAAGCTTGAGGTGCATCCTCAATCCAAACGTCATGTATAAAAATTCAAAATTTCCGAATGGAGTTGTAATAGCTATTTTTGCAATATCGTCCGGAAGTACAGGTATTTGATGGAATGCTTTGAATAAATCTATTTTTGAAAATATTTTTTTACCCTTTAGCATAGGGTAATCGTCGTCATATCGATCAGTTACGGTTTGTGAATTAAGAGCCCTATAATCTCCACATGGTCTCCATGTTGCGTCAAATTTTTTAACCATGTGTAGTGAACTTGCTCAATTCGAAGACGATGGCCTACAAATACCCATCTTCATAAGATATTCGAACTCTTGTTTGGCGGACTGAAGTTTTGCTGGGTCTAATCTTCATGGTCTTGAAAACACTGGTTGTCCTGTTGTAATGATTCGGTATCGCTGTTGTTAGGTTCCTTTGGAAAGAAAAGTTCTTGTGATGTCTGAAAATTTTTCTAATAATTTAGAGCAAGTGCAATTTGGATCAAATGTTTTAATAGAAAATGTTTGAAAAGAGTTCCTTTCGCATTTTGTCTTTAGTTTTGTGATGTTGTCGGTAATTTGATTCCTCTTTAAATCAATTAATAGATCATAACGTGTGATGAAATCGGCCCCCAAAATTGGAGTCTTGAGTCTGCTACAGTGAAATCCCATGTAAAGTCTCTTCTTAAACCCAAATCAATTTTTATATGTCAATTTTTATATGTCCATTGACCATATGTATTAATCGGAGAACCATTAGCTGCGAATAATTTAATTTTAGTTGGTTGATCCGTATAATGACAACGAGGTAGTACTGATATGTTCGCTCTAGTGTCAACCAAAAATTAGGTGGATTTTTTGTCAATTATTGGCAGTCTATATAAAGAAATTTTAGTTGCATGTGATGGTGAGCCCACCTTCTCAACAGCAGATGCGTGAGCCTTATCTCATTGTGGAATATCCTTGCCTTTTTTCATTGTGGAAATCCTTTCGACATGGAAATCCTTTCGACATCCTTTCGAAATTTTGCGTGAGCCTTATCTCATTGTGGAATATCCTTTCGACATGAACTGCGACAGCTACGAGCATTGGAACCAAATTTTTTGTGGTACCAACAGTCTATTTCCCTAACTGGTGTTTTACTCCGATTTCTAAGATGTGATCGAGAATTAGAATGGCTGCGATGTCGAAATGTAGTTTGTTTGGCTAATAGAATATCAAGTTTTTTTCGAAAATTCTGCTACTATCTTTACCAGATTATTTTGCGGAGAAAATGCTGATGATGATGATGATTGTGTTAACCGTAATAGCTGTGAATTCGACGATTCACCAATTTCGTTGATTGATCGTAATTGCATTGCTTCAACTATTGCATCTGCAATTTTTGTAAATTCTGCTACTGATCCAGTTGATGCAACAACGGCTGGACGAGCATGCTCAGGTAATCTTTGAGCCCAAAGTCCTTTGATGGTGGCAACTTTCATAGAATCTCCCGCCACACTGGTCATTTCATGAAAGAACTGACTTGGTTTTAGATCACCGAGTGGCATTTCCTGTAACAGGCGACTTAGGCGTCTCTGCTCACTCTCCGAAAAACATGCTATTAATGCACTCCTGATGTAACTGTAGCTACCACTCTCTGGTGCTTCGTTTAAAATGTTTTGTAGTTGCGGTAAAATTTGTGGATCCAGGGCTGCAATCACCGTGTGGAAACGATGTTTGTCAGACATCATTACAAATGCTGGAAGCCAGTAATCCAATGACATGAACCATGCTTCGATATTCTTAGTTGTTATAGCTGGCATAGGAATTTTTGCTAGAACAGTATTTATATTTTGATTGTCCGGATAAAAAAATTTAGGATTCCGGAATAAGCGGTTGTTTATAATAGGGGGGAAAAAAATCTTCTTGACCCGCCTTGGGAGTGATGGTTGGATACGTAAATAGCGGAGCATTAGTAGTAGTAGCAGTAGTTGTTGTACTAGTTGACTTTGACTCAGTTGACATTGTTAAAAATTATATTTAGATTTATATGTTGTAAAGTCTAAAATGTTATAAATATTATTCAAAATTAAAATATCTGAATCGACTTTTATTTGCGACTGATGTATGGATTGCCCTTGCATGTGGATTGCCCTCAGTTTAATTTAATAATTTTGCAGGTGCAATTTACAATTTTTTAATATTATAAATTTTAAAAATTTTGATTATAAATTTGTTTTTCGACTGCTAATAATATTAAAAATAAAAATGTTACCTTGTTTCCTATATCAATGTTTTAAGCAAGCAGGTTTATGTTATTTAAAATTGTAAAAACCAATTTTTACTATATAGTCAAAATAAATTTTTATTCCATTTAGTAATTTCAAAGTTGTGGAAAAAAAAATTTGTAATAATTTCTATGTGAATCCAATATCCTTCACTTTATGTTATAAGTATAAAATTTTTGAGTCTTTAATTTATTAATTTATATTTTATAAAATTGTTTTTAATTGACTGTACAAAAACCGTTTCAAAGTTCCACATGGAATGAAATTTGTATTAACACTATTTTACTCGGAAACCACATGTTATTTTAATATTCGACCAAACAAATTTTATTTTATATTTGTCTCCAAACTTTAAATTTAATTATAAAATATAGATAAGAATGGTTTTATTCACTATTACAGTCACCACAACTTATTTTGCACTATTGATGTTATATATTTAACACTAAGAAAAATTATTCTATTACACCAATTTATAGTCTACTAATTTAGTGAAAAATAAAAGACCTTTCTTTTCGATAGTTTTCAACAAAGTAAAAAAGTTTAATTCTTTTTCTTATATCTAAGTACAGTCTCACAAACAGTAAAAATATTAAATACGAACAATACAAATAATTAGTATTGCCAACTTCGAGGTTGAATGTTAATTTGCTACATATATTCTCTGATTTTCTTTGACAATTCCGGAAACCAATAAGCTCTGTGTACAAGCTCAATAGTTTTTTCAATACCAATATGTCCTACTAAATCATGAGAATTTCGAATGACTTGCATTTGCATTGCATTCGGAACATAAAAACGGATTTTATTCTTACTTTCTTTTCTATATACAAGTCCGTTCCTTAATGCGAATGAATTACTTTCTCTCAATTCTAATTCGCTCTTTAACTTTTCAATATCAAGATCTTTACTTTGAGAGATAGACAACGATTGTTCAAAAGAATTTTCTTCGAGTGCTAAAATAGTTTGAGATCTACTGAGCATCTATATATTTCATACGGACACCCTCCCGATGTTCAATAACATAATCGTAATTCTGTAATTCCAATGCCCAACGACTAATTTTTGGGTTGATTGTTTGCTTTTTCAATGTTAGTGTTAAGGCATTACAATTAGTCAAAATTTTAAATTGTCGACCCAAAAGATAAGTTCTAAAACGGCAAAAGAAAAGTTCTAAAATTATTGCAAGTGTTTCTATTTCATAGGAATGCAGTTTTGATTCCTGTTCGGTAATTCGCTTAGAAAAGTAAAAAATAGGGTGTAACTTATTATCTTGTTTCTTTTGCATCAATATTGCACCAAAGCCTATGCTACTTCCATCACAATGTAAAACTGTTTCATCATTTGGCGAGAAAATTGATAAAATAGGTAATAAGTAATTTAAATTTTAGTTCATCAAAAACATTCAACTCATTAGAACTACTTTTCAAAGTGCAAAAAGAAAAGAGAAAAGTTTTAGGATTATTTTTAATCAAATCTAAAAGTGGTTTGGCCTGAATGCTGAAATTAGGTATAAATTTTCGAAAATATGAACACATACCTATAAAACGTTGTAGTTCTCTCAAATTTTTTGGCAACGGATACTCAGAAATAGTAATAACATTATTTTTATTAGATTTAATACCTTTTTCACATAAAGTGTATCCCAAAAAAATCAATTTCTTCACACATAATTTTGCACTTTGAAAAATTAATTTCCAACAAATTATCAGACAGTATTTTACATACTTGTCTTAACACAACAATATGTTCATCCAGAGCAATTAATAAATCCGTAAAACCATTCTATCCTCAAACAAAGTCTTAAAATTTTTTTCTATAAACCTCTGAAATATACAGATGGGGCGTTTTTTAACCCGAATGGCATCTTCAAATATTCAAATTGGCCCAAAGGCGTCACAAGACTAGTATACTTTATAGATGCTTTCTCCATAAATAGGCGGTGGAAGCCACTTTTAAGGTCCAACAATGTAAAATATTTTTTGTTACCTATACGATCTATAAGATCTTCAATTATTGGTATAGGAAAATGTTCACGCAATGTTATACCAAAGACCGTTAATATATAAAGATACACAAAAGTAGTTTGATCGTATAAAGATTAGAGTTGAGATGGGACATTACGATCTTACTATTTCATATTAAACATAAACAAGCACACACCATTAAAGAAACAAGAATTAAAATTAAAAAAAATTATATGCCAAACCAATGCTCTATTACCAAAATACAGTGTACTCTATATTATGCTGTGCAAATTATAAATATGTATTGGCTGTACACAGTACATACACTGGTATATAGATACATATATAGTTATATACCTATCTAATTAGAATTTTATTTTTCTGTTTTTTAATTTTCCTTGTAAAAGTTTCCTTTTTATATTTTGGTTGAATTGAAAAAAAGTGTGAATTGTTGAATGTACATATAAAATAAATGTACTAAATATGTACATATAAAATAAATGTGCTAATTTCACAAAATATACTGTCTTGATAAATCGCCAACATTTTCAATAGAATATAAATTTTTGAAAATGGTTATTATCTTATTGTTTTCGATAAATCTGATATAGTACCTCGATTCTTGGGTATATATTTAATTTACTATAAAAAAATTTATTGATACACTACAGATCAAATTTTGTAATTTGTATTACATATTTATATTATTAATTATTATAAATTACTATTTATTTCATAAAAGCAGATAGCAACTAATAAAATAATACTAGCTATTCCCGGCGTAACATTCGCCGGTCTAGCATTAGCATTATAAATGAAACAATTTATTTTATTTGTTTATTTTCTTTATTTTGTTAAAAAAAAATCAATGTTTTATACATATTTTTTTATTACATAATAAATAAGTTAAATTGAAAAACTTAAAACTAAAATTCACTTTATTTAATATCTTAAAAATAGTTTAACATTTTAATACTTATTCAAACATTTGATAATACTTTATACTACACTAACACTATCAAAAGATCGTACTCTAGACAAAGCAACATATAACTGTGAAATAGAGAATTGTGTTTTTAGTGAAATATTATATTATAATTGTATAAAATATGAGCACATTATTTAACGATATATTTTTATATATTAAGAATTAAATACAGCACATAAATTCAGAATTATTAAAACAATTAAAAATCAAAAAAATATTTCATATCACTTTATATTTCAGTCTAATAATAGTCATAATAAAAATACAATACAGTTTATAATAGGGTTGCCAGAATATTTCTTTTAAAGAGCACATGTACTCTTTTTTCAACACGATCGTTTGTTCACTCTCTTTCTTTGTTCCGATCTTTCGTATCTCTTTTTGCTCTCTTTTTCTCTTAAACTTAATTTATTTTATTTTTATAAAGAAAAAGAGCAAAAATGTCAAAAATCTTCATTGAAACAAATATTTCCTCCCATGAATTTAAGAAAAAACCTTTAAATCTGAAATGGATTTAATATTTCAAAGGCAAGGTAGGATTTTATGAGAGAAAACGTCTAAATATAGACAGTGTTAGTCGTCACATGCAATTATATATAAATATACAAACCTCAAAGAATTTTACAATGAAATAAAATGTGGTAATAAATTTATAATAGAAGTAATGAACTCAAATCAAACGACAAATTATGAAACAGAGGCTTGTAAAATTGAAATATTGTGATTTGTTGCTGAAATAAATTTATATTATGTTTAATATAAAGTATATTATATTAATATAAAACATAATTAATTTATATAAAATATTTTTAATGTTATGTGTTCTGGTTTTATGAAGAAAACAACTGATGAAATAAGGTCTTATTTATTAATTTATTTTAACAGTTGATCCTACATATAAATCTGCAGGTTAGCTTTATAGTTCCTTTTCCCTTTCGAAATGTAGGTCTTTTTTTTATTAAATTATATTAACTATTTGGTATAATAAATTTTTTTGTATATATATATATTTTAATTTTATATACACCCTTCCCTTTTTGTCCTCTTTTTTGCCGAAGAAACTCTCTTTTTAAACTTTTTCCTTCTGGCAACCCTAGTTTAAAACAGTTTAAAATTTTGAAATTAAATATTCAGCTAATTTTTGCTATAATTCTAACTTTTTATTTTCTAGTTCTAGTATGGCTTTAAGTAATTCATTGTGTTTTTACGAATACAAAACTCTGCTTAATAATTTCATTGTAGTTTTTTGTTTTTTCTAGCTTGTACTAATATTAATTTAGTATTATTTTTTTTGTTAGGTCGGCATGATGAGTTATTATTGAAGTTGTTGGTGCAGTTGAGGAGGTAGTTCGCTCTGACGCACTTGCAGTAGTTGATTCCTAAAAAAAAATATTTCACTCAAATTACAATTAAATTTTTGGTCTTGTCTTGTATTATAATATTATATTCTTTTTATATCAATTTACTTACAATAATTATAAGTTATTTTTCACCATCATTAATAATATTTTCAATCTCAAACGATTCTACAATGACATCAAAATATTTATTACCAAAACTTAAAATCATCGTATGTTTACAATATAACAACATTTTTTAAAATCGAAAATATTGCTGATGTGAAAACGTCAAATTTTGATTTTTTTTTTGAATTACGATATTTCGAACTTTTCTAATAGATATCTCTTTTCATAAATTAATGATCATTCACGAGTTAACTACGATCTATAATGGTCATTTTGCTATAATATCGTAATATCGTAATATTTTAACAAAGCTATTTTTATAAATCGATATAATAATTACATTCTGATAATTCGGTTTTTGTCTTTGCTACTTGGTTTTTTTTTAAAAATTAATTCACATAATCAGATATAGTCAATGCTATTGCTCAATAGGTGCATTTTTTTATTTTAATTTGTTTTTATTTGGTTTTGTCGTTTTGTGGTTTATGTCTTTAAAAAAATTTTTTACACTATCGTAATTCGTAATAGTTCTAATAAAGTTGTCTAATCTAGTTAAAAGAGCTTTGTGAAAAGTTTAACAGACGTTTAAGCGTATTAATATATAAGATTAATAAATAGTACCTACTACAATTTAAAACATTACTATTATTAAAATCACCAGCAGGAATGCTCACGCACTTTTTAATCAATTAAATAAATTTTATCACAAAACTATTTCTTAACTTAATAAACCAACTCCTTTCATAAATGTAATAATAGACTTATCATAGAGAAAAAAGTGATAATAGATCGCGCGGTAATTGGATGTGTTCACATTGAATTGCAATTGCATTGAACTAAATCTGTTGCAAAAGCTAGCTCTTACCGTTTATATTATGTCATCAATTGCAATTGCATCTTCATTCCAATTTTTTTATCAGTTATTCAGTTCATCAACGTTTTGAATTTTCTATTCTATGATTTTGATAATTTAAAAAATTTATTTGTAGCAAATATTTTTTTATATTAAAGTGTAGCAAAAAAAAAATATTTATTTTCATAAATCATTGCTACATATTTACATTTAATACATATAGACATTTTGACAATTTTGTGAATTTTGAAAAAACTATTCACTGTTTTATTTAATCCTACATTCCTACGTTTATTTGAAATAACTAAGTTACCCTTCAATTTTATATACAAAAAAAAATTCACATTGGTAACACTCGCTCTCTTTATGTAAGTGCTCAACTTAAATACCTATTTATTTAGACGTTGTTGTATATTTATGTTGACAAATGACAGCGCAACAATTCAGTGATTCAAGACAGTATTACTGTAAGAGTTTGATTCTGAACTTGGTAACATCGAACATTATATAAATTAGTCATATTTTATTTAAATGATTTTTGAATTTTTTATGTTTACTTTATTTTTAGTTTTTATTAAAACTGTACCACAGAAACTAAAAAAAAACGTACTAATTCGCAATATGTATTTGCAAAAAATTTGTGTTTTCTTTTTTTTATTTTCAATAATTTTCCTTCCTTTTTTATTTTTAATTTTTATTTTGATGATTTCTTCGAGAAAAGAATAATATGCGCTTGTAGCTATAATGATATATAATCAATAAAAAATTTGTTTTGAAAGAAAAAAAAACAAAAAATATTTGAACTCATCCAATCATCCAAGTATTTCATTTTTGTTTTACATTCCAGGCCAGAAGATTGGTTCAATGGATGATATATGAATAATATATCATAATAATCATATTATATTATATACCTACATATAATTGGCTTAATTATAATTGTATAATATAATATTTAATAGTATCATAGTATTTATGGGTATGGGTAGGTAAAAACTTTTTTTTTAATTCATATTTTTGGTATAGCTATCTATGCCTATATCATTTATTATCAATAATTATATTATTACACACACATGTACTTATATGAATATAGATATTTCTATTTTCATTTTTTTTCATCATATACATTTTACAAATCAAATTGTAAAACTGACCAAATTGGAATAGTTTAAAAATTATGTTGCACTCACACAGAAAAAGATTCCATCTCAATTTAGTTAAACGTGTATTAAAAAAAATTAAAATGGAGGTTTCCTTTTACTTCTTTCCTTTTATTTCTTGTGGAAATAAAAAAAATAACAATAAACAAAGAAACTGAAAAAAACTTTTCTTACCCATTCAATGCATATCCTTTCTCGGTCTCGTATACGGTTGCAAAAAAAAACGTAAGCAAAAAAGAGAAAGATAGAAGAGCTTAATTCTTAATATTTTTTTTTTTTTTTTTTTTTTATGCATAGCCAAAACACTAGGTGGGAACCTTTTATACCGATTGGTACGTTTGGCTAGGGAGGGAAAGGAAAATTTGGAAAGGAGGATGGTAAAAGGGAAGGAGGACAATTACGAACGAAGGTGTTAATGTTCGTCTTGAATTTGTTTAGGTCATAAATATAAAATTTGTCATGTTTTGGGAACACATAAGATGGAATTTGGTTCCACATTCGGGATGTTGAAGTTATAAACGAATTTCCATAACTTGTCTTTTGCCATCTAGGGATTTCGATGGTGTAGGGATGAGCACATGCTGCCCTTCGTGTTTCGCGAGGGAAACGCTTAAGTGGAGGTAATATAGATTTAATTTCCACTGAGCATGTGCCGATGCCTACGAGATATCTATAAAAAAGTGAGAGAGCTCCGACTATACGACGATGTCCAGGAGGAGCAAGATGGGCTGTCACATTTGGGTCGTTGATTAGACGAATAGCCCATTTTTGGACTTTATCCAAATGTTTTAACGCAATACTAGAAGCGCCAGCCCATATGTGAGAATTGTACTCCATTTTGGGTCGTATGAAAGCTTTATAGATTTTCAAGAGGTCACAGGGGGAGAAGTAAGCCTTGCAGCGGCTAAAAAAACCCAAACATTTGGCTGCGTTTTTTGCAACATCAAATATATGATCATTCCAGATCATTTTTCGATTAAGGTGCATACCTAATAAGCTTAAGCTTTCAAACCGCTAAAGTTTATCTTCCTGAAACAAAAGAGTAGGATCAAAAATGGAAATTTTTCGGGAGATTGTACAGCTCTGAGTTTTAGAAGAGTTAAACTCGACTCTGTTTTTTATGCCCCAATTAGCTATTGCGACCAAATCGTGGCTGAGGGAACTAGCCATGATGTCTCTTTTGGTTAACACAGCGGTGGATGTAGCTTCAGATTTTTTATGAAAATCGTAGGAGGCTACTAGGGTGCTGTCGTCTGCAAAGCTGTGGATTGGATTGAAAGTGGTTTGGAGCAAATCATTTATAAATATAAGGAATAGGGTAGGTGAGAGAACTGATCCTTGGGGAACACCAGCGTTTATTTGGAATTGATGGGATTTAAATCCGTCAACTAAGACTTGAATCGTACGATTCGAGAGGAAACTTTCAATCCATTTGAGAGAAGAGAGACCCAGGCCTACTGCTTGACATTTTGCTAATAATGCGCTATGCCATACTCTATCGAAAGCTTTAGAAATATCTAGAGCCACAATATTTGCTTCACCCGAATTGTGCAAGCAAATATTTAGCTTCTCGTTAAGGTATGTCATTAAATCACCGGTGGACCGGTGGGATCTAAATCCATATTGCCTATCGTGGACAATACCTTGGCTGTCAAGATATTTGGTCAGCTTTTTGTTTATTAAGATCTCCATCACTTTGGAGAGGATCGATATTATAGCTATAGGCCTGTAGTTGGAGGGATCGCTTTTGTCGCCTTTTTTGGGAATTGGGTTAACATGCGCAATCTTCCATTGGGTTGGGTATACTCCTGTAGAGTAAGATAAATGGAATAAGTTGCGCAATGGTTTGGAAATAGCGAAGGCTATATGTCTTAGAACCATAGCAGGGATGCCATCGAGACCGGTAGACTTTCTGATATTCAGATTCTTAAGTACCTTAACAACGGCACGAGTTCTGAAGTAGACTCTTCCGAAGGATGAGTTACTTATAGGAACTGAAGGTGGATTTTGAGTCGTTGGGGGAAGAGTGGAATTAGCAGAGAACAATTTGGCAAATAAATTTGCTTTTCCAACCGAATCTGATATTATTTTGTCATGGTCTATTAGTGGCGGAAATGAAGATTCGCAAAAGTTATGCATGACATTTTTAGCAAAGGACCAAAAGGTTCTACTAGTGTTAGGGAGATATAAAATTTCTTGTCTCAACCTTTGAGTATGTAAAAACTTCTGCTGGTTAATGACCTTTTTACAATTATTTCTGACGATGTTGTAATTCTTCCTTGATTCCTCTGACTTATTGGCCATGAGATTTCCAAATGCCACCTCTTTTTCTTTAATAGCTTTCCTACAGACGTCGTTGAACCACGATGTGGATGATTTTTTTACACTTTTTAACGAGTTAGGAATAAAAATTTTCATACCTAACTTAATCGTTTTGCTAACAACGTCTGTAGCAAAGTCAACATTTTTATGTTGGAAACACAAGGACCAATCAAAGCTTGTTAAAAAATTGTTTAGACCATCCCAGTTGGCTCGATTATAATGCCAGATCAATCTTTTGGGATGTACATTTTGGTTGGTCAATGTGCTTGTAAAGAAACTGACATTTACAAGACAATGGTCAGATTTGCCAAGTCCAGAATTAACAAAGGTGGAATATTTCTCGGGATGAGAGGTCAGAAATAGGTCTAAGAGATTCATTTTATCGCCAATCCGGTCCGGGGTTCTTGTTGGACTTTTTACAAGTTGAGAAAGGTTGTGTAAATTAGAAAAAAGTTCAACTTGCGTGCCTTCGGGAGTATTGCGACTAGAATGTTTGAGCCAGTTGATATTATGAACGTTAAAATCTCCGGCTAACACAATTTCAGATTCTGGATGGTTTTCCAAAATCGTGTTGATTGTGTCAGATAGATTATCTAATTCCACAATAGTTTCGGGACCACTTAATTGAGGTGATCTGTATAGAAAACAGAAGTGGATGATGTGCTTTCCAACATGGATTTTAACCCATATGTAGTGGAACAATGGGTTGGAGCTCTTGAAATTGTGAAGAATATTGTAAGCAACATCAGATCGTATATATAGGGCGACCCCTCGATGGGGAACAAAAAGTGGAACTAGTGAATATTTATTAATGCATTATGTTTATATTTATATATGCATATATAAATATTCCTATTTTTAAATTTTTCTGATTTTGTGAATTAGTTTGCTTGTTTTCTGCTGTTCTCCTATTAGTATTGTTTTATGAACCAACGACGCAATCTCATCTTGCTGATAAATCAAGAACAATAAATTAAAAAATACAAAATTTGTTTGTTTTATTTTTTTTATTTTATCCTTTTAATTTTTTTATTATATTATTTATTCATTAGCCAAAAGCAAAAACAAAAACCAACAAAATAATTATGATGACCATATATGTAGGTGTACATAAATTGATTATTTCCTAAAAAACTTTTTTTTATATGAATAAAATAAAAATTCGGGTATAAAAATAAATGAAAATAAAAAAATTTACTGAAAGAACATTGGATTGTGTAAATAAAAAAAGAGCAACAAAAATTATGTTTGGAAAAAAAACAATTTTGAATATTTTTTTAATGTTTGCGCGTACACGCACAGTACCTAAAATTGACCCTTATTATACAATGTACTGTACCACCTAAATGAGGTTTGTGCATATGTGCATCAGTGACGAAGCGTGAACATTCAGATTAGGGAATCAGTTCATTAAAAAGTCGAAAAGTATGAACTAAGGAGAACTAGGCAGGTTTAACTACTTTACATTGTATTAAATTAGTAATTTTCTGGAAATAATAGTTTACTATTAAGCACAAATTTTTTTTTTTTTTCTCTTTGAAGGTGAAAATCTTTGAAAAGAGCCTAAAAGGCCGTATCACAGCTTAATAGGACTGTGAGATTTTTAAATTATTAAATTCACCTACAACGTGATATCTTAAGATTAATTATTATAGCTAGTCACTATATGGACTAAACAATTTTTCTTTAAGCTTTGAATTAATAAATAAACTTATTATGATAGGAAAAAAAAAATTCAGTAAATGCAAATGATATATTGCAAATTTGTTAGATTACCATTGTTTCGTAGGAGTAATACCCAAAACAATTTATGTCATAAAGGTCTTCAAATATTTAATCATTTAACAGTGGAAGTCAGAAACGCAGAAGATTTTTTCTAAAAAATCTTGATAACTTTTGTAGAGTATAGAAACGAATAATTAAATTTGTATTTTGCCTATTGAATATTCATAAATTTTTAGATATCAAGAAATTTTATCTTATTTCATTTTAAATTTTGTAGTTTAAATATTTTATGCATTATTTTGTTAAATTATTGTTTATAAATTTTAACAAAATTGAACGAATTTTGTTTTATGTAATTTGAAGGTAAATAGATTTAAAACTTTAAAAAAGTATTAATCACTAAAAATAGAAATGAAAAAAAAAAAAAAAAAACTTACGTTTGAAATACACTAAAAATTAATTCTATCACCGATTATCAGACAATAATTAATATTTATATTGAAGATTAATGCTCCTTTCCTTTTACATTATCATAAAAATTCTCTGATGATTTAATTGATTTCAGTAAATCTTTTTCAATTGAAATAACAGAAAGAGAACTTAATCTTTCCGATCCCATTCTATTTCGCATGAAACTTTTGACTCGTTTTAAGCATGAAAAGACCCGTTCTGCTGTTGCTGTTATTGGAGGAATAGTAAGAATCAATTGACAAAGTTTTGTAAATTCCGTAAAACACCGGTCTAATCCACACTCCTTCAAAAAGTGTAGAATCTCTAAAGCATTTTTCTTACTTTGAAAATCTGAATCACTGAATGTCACTTTTCTCTTTCCAACTTGAATATCTCAAAATATTCCTAAGAATTTTCTTGCAAATTGCTTACAAGATCACTAGGGTATTTTTCTTCGAAATCCTTATATCGACTTATGTCAGTTAATCAATAAATTTAATTTTTTTGAGTGATTCAAAACGGTACTTAATTTCTGAAATGAGTTTTTGGCCAATATCTGTTATTAATGTTTTATAGTACTTTGGAATATTTTTACCACAAAGTTCCCTTTTTCTAGATGCTAATTCTAGAATGTCAAATTCCTTAATACTTTTGGAAAAGTTTTCTTCAAAATTCTGGATCATCAATTTTGATCAATGAATTTTTCGAATTCACAGATTTTTCGAATACAATAGGATATATCAAACATTTTTTATTGTAAGATTTCATAAATTCATGAGTAAAAAAAATAAAAAATAATAACATATTAACCGCTTTTTTCTCTATTATTCTCTTATTTATTTATGATTAATTATATACATAGAGTAGGAGATATAGCTAATAAGCTATATATAACTTTTCATATTCATATTATTATTAATATTATTTTATTATAAAAGTTATCTTTTTTCTACAGCCAAAAAAATAGTAAATACAAAACTCTATATCAATGTATGTATTTTGTTTTTAATTTACAATTCTGTATGCATATTGATTTGCATGCATTTATTGTTCTCTTCTGTATCATCTTTTTCTGTTTATTTCTCCTCATTATCTCATCAATCAATCATCATTCACCTATAATACTTTATAATTATTATAAATCAATATTAATATTATATATAGGTATGTCGATATATATATATATATATATATATATATATATATATATATATGTATATATATAAACAAATACAATATTCCTTATAAAATAATTAATATGGCAAAATACAATACAATTACGCATACACAATCAAAATAAAATTTGAGAGTTAACATTGCCTATTCCTCTAAAAATGTTAAATTTCTTCTTATGCGTAATTTACTATTCACTATTATATTACATAAGCTGTTAGCTGTGGAAGCGATTTTAAAATTGGTTCCCTTTGAGTTTATTTTTGTATGGTATGCTAAAAAAAATTCTTATAAAGAAAAAGGATATATAATATTTTTTCATAGCATTTGTAAGGTTACTGGAAGCGGTGTTAAAATTGGTTCCCTTCATATATGTATACCTACAGTGTTAGACTGTTACGATTTTATTTTGTAATGTAAGTTTTTTTCTTTTAATGAGTTTTATTTTATATAATGTTATGTTAAATATTTTTTGAAAAATTAAATAGTAGTAGGCTTAAATAGTTAACCGGTACATTTACCACACCGTTCCATGGATCTGTGGATTTCAGATCCAAAGGTTAATTTCACTGAACGCTACCAATTATTATATTATAATTTATTATAGGGTTGCCACTTTGGTCCAATAATACCGAATACACTTTTTTTATACAGCGATTTTCCTTCGTTTAAATTTATATTTTTTATAAATTTAATATTAAAATCAATGTTCTTTCAATATTCTAAAAAAATTTAAAGAAAATAATTTTTGTTCAAAAAATATTGCCAAGTTGAAATTTTTTGTTATATTTAAGTAATGAAACTGAATTTGAAAAGAGTTGAAAAATCTGTTGAATTGGAAAATTAGATCCGAATGTATTCAAATATTTCATTTTTTCAGAAATTTATACGAAGTTTTTGTTAAGTGGCAACCCTAAATCGATACACGATAAAATAATAAAAAGAGTTTAATTTTATTTCTTTCAATACATATGTGTGTGCAGTACCCAGTCCATACATAATTATTTCCATACATAATAGACTGTTGTACATTGATCCTTGGGCTACTCCTGCTGTAAGATCCTTTATCCTCTTTCCATCTACCGTGTTGTATATCAATCTTCGCTCGCTTAAGTAATCTATTATAACTTTCAAAAGGTACGTAGGTATAGTAAACTTATTTTGTAATGCGTTTATGATGTCTATCCATCTTGCCGAATTAAAGGCATTTTTGACATCCAAGGTAACAAGTAGAACTATTTGCCTCGAGTGATGTGTTTCCATTCGTGTGGCTTCCGCAGTTTCTGTTACCACCTTGATAGCGTCAAAGGTCGACCTTCCCTTTCTGAACCCGAACTGTGTGTTCGCTAATCCACCAGGTGTATGAATTGCTGCTTGCAGCCTTGTTTTTATTAACCTTTCGAAGAGTTTTCCGGCCGTATCGAACATACATAGTGGCCTGTATGACGATGCTGCTCCTCTTACTCCTTTACCTTTGTCAATTAAAACCAGTCTTGCCTCTTTCCACCTTTTGCTGAATACTCCTTCTTTTAGGCAGCAATTATACATATTCAGCATCTTTTGTGGATTATTCGAAGCTACTAATTTGATGACCTCTGCTGGTATTCTATCAGGTCCGGGGGCTTTCTTGTTTTTCATAGATTTTACTGCATCATCTAGTTGTATTTGTGTAAAAATTGGGCTTCTCCTGGTTCTTCATGCCTCTGCAATATATTTCTTCTAGGGTGTGTAGGAAAAATTGTGTTTACAATATTTTCCATAACGTCTGCTTCTAGCTGATTTTCTGATGCTGGTGCTCTGATTCTTTTCATTACAATTTTGTATCCAAGTCCCCAGGGATCATTGTTTATTTCTTCACACAAACTTTTGCAGTTTTTCATTTTGCTCTTCTTTATTATAATTCGGAGCGTTTTTCTCGCTATTCTATATTCCTCTAGTTTGCTTGTTTCTGCTGCTCCATTTCTCTGTCGCTGTGCTATGCGGCGGAGACACAAACATTTCTTCTCAATTCCGCTATTTCTTCTGTCGATCAATATACTGGGCATCTGTGTCTTTTTCCTAACTTCTTTAGCATTGATTCTTCACAAGCTCTTGCGATGGTGTCCATAGGTACTTTCACCACTGATTCTGCTCGTTCTCTGCCTGTTTCGTTCTGTGGCACTTGCATTACTCTTTCTAGGTTTCTCCTTATTAAACTGGCCATTTTATCTTTATCAAGCTTATTGACGTTCCATGTACCTTCTCGCTGGTTGTTGCGATTTCTTTCTCTCCTTCTCGTGCATATTTCGAATTGTATATACTGATGATCGCTGCCAGCATAATCCTCTAGAACCATCCTGTTTTCTATATTGTTAGCAAGTTCTTCTGTTGCTAGGGATATATCGGGTATACTTTTGGTGTACCTGGGTCTCCTGAATATGCTGGTATTTCCTGAGTTTAACACAATTAAATTTTGTCTTGCTACAATTTCCAAAATTTGCCTTCCCCTGTTATCTGTAACTGGCAATCCCCACTCCACTGCTTTAACATGGAAGTCACCGGTGACTACTACATTTCCTCCTAGTTCTATTATCTTATATTCTAATTGCTCCATTTTCTGTCGATATTCCTGTGCTGTTTGATTTGGAGTTAGGTATAAGCTTATTATTGTTTCTTTGCCGTTTGTGATCCATACAAACCCATTTCCGGCTCCATGGCCGTTAATTTGTATTTTCCCTTGATTTACTACCCAGATGGCTGCTGTACTTGTGACATCCGAGAACCAATTCTGATAATCTTTATTTTTGTACTGCTCGCTGATAATTACTACGTCGATATTCTTTTCTCGGACGAGCTATAAAGGTAGATCATTGGCCGTTTTGCTCCTGTGCAAATTACCTTGTAAGAGCTTAATTATTTTTATGCCTGTTACTCTCCTCAAGTGCAGTTCGAAACATTCTGCACAAACCGGATCCTGACACGTTCTCGAAACGTTCTGCTTTTATTTCCGCACACAAAAAGCACCTTGCCTTTTGTTCACAGTTTTTGACTGTGTGCCCTTTTTGTCCGCACTTGTAGCAGCAGTCTCTACGATCTTTATATTTGCATTACCTCCTTAAGTGGCCGAACTTAAGGCATTAAGGCATTTGTAGCATCGCTTATCTTCTGTTCTCTCCCTAATTCTGCATCTGATCCATCCAATTTTTATTTTCGATGTTATCAGTAATTTTTTGGCATCGCTTTCTTCCATAATTACAACCGCAGTTATCTGTTCCCTGCCATTTGGTGCTGTCAAATGTATTTTGCATTCGACAGCTTCCGTTAACTCCTTATTTATAGTCTTTTGAACTTCCTCAACGGTTGTTACGCAATGCAAGTCTTTAATCTCTATCGCAGTCTTTGATGTGAGATTCCTTATACTAGCCGAAGTCCCTAGAGCTTCCTTTAACTCCTTGGTGAATTTACCTTTTTCTTTCGGGCCTTTCCCCACTTCCAGCAGCACATCCCCATTTTTAGCTCTGCGGATTCCTCTGATTTCGATCTCTGTTTTTTCAGGGTTTACCCTTCCTTTTATTTCCTTTAGGATTTCAGCGTAAGTCTTCCCCGTGGTGGGTTTTATCAGTATTGCTTCTGATCGGGGCTTTGTACTCTTCTGATTTTCCGAGTATGGCATCTTACTTCTTCTTTTCGGTATTCTTTGGCTACTCGCTGCTTCTTTTTATTCTTTTTATTTTAGCGTTGCCGCTTTTATTTCTTCTGTTCTTCGGTAACATGTTTAACACTTATTTATTTATTTATTTATTTATTTCAATCTACTGGGTAGTCCCTTACAGATTTTGCTTATAAAATATTTAAAACTAAAATAAAATAAAACTAGAAATAGAAAACAAAAATTGTAAATATAAAAATAATTTCAGATATAAAATAACATTAATAATAAGATGCATTAACAATTTCAAGTTAAAAATAACATTAATTCAAGAAAAGAAGTTAAAAAAAAAGAAAAATTCAGACTTAAGTAATAAATAAATATTAATAGTAAAAGCAATAGTAATTATAAAGGTATGCAGTACATTCAAATGATAACAGAGAATAATTTTAATAAATTTGTAGAATAAAATTATAATTAATTAAAATTAGAAGAATTATTGTAATGTTTCAAAAAATGTGATGATTTTTCTCCTAAAAACGAATCTACTGTAGTTGAAGTCAATTACTGAAAAACTGTTATTAAATAAGCGCTGAGAGTTTGCAATAGGTTCGGAAAAACCATAGTTCGTTCTATGATTTTGAAGATATAAAAATCTTTGGCTTCTGAAATCGCGCACTGGAGCATAGATATTATAAAAGCGAAGAATAGATGGACATTTTATTCTGCCAGATAAAATATCATAGGAAAACATCACGGATGCAGCATTTCGCCTAGCCTCAAGAGTAGAAAGCTTAATAAGTTAACATTTAGCTAAATATCCAGTAATGTACGGTTGCCAGTTGAATTTACGAAGGCAAAACCTAATCATATTCTTTTGAACAGACTCTATTCTCTTAATATGTTTATCATAATAAGGCATCCAGATCGGACAAGCATATTCGAGGTGAGGACGAACAAGTGCAGTATATAAATTTTTGAATGTATAAGGATCAGAAAATTGCTGTGAATTACGCTTAATGAAACCTAACATGGAAAAAGCTTTAGAAATAATTCGATCTATGTGAGCATTAAAAGTTAATTTATTATCGAGAATGATACCCAAGTCTTTTGTTTCACGGACATGTTCAATAATAGAACCGTTGATATTATAATAAGATTCAATTAAAGTTTGCTTCCTGGAAAATGACATGTAACTGCACTTATTAATATTAATGGTAAGACCATTAATGTTACACCAAGAGTAGAATTTGTCAAGATCCTGCTGCAGGAGATGGCAATCTTCGTCCGACTTAATAACCGCAAAAAGTTTGGTATCGTCAGCAAATGATAAGATCAAAGACTTAATATCGTAGTCGATATCGTTCATAAACAATAAAAATAATAGCGGCCCCATATGAGTTCCTTGTGGAAAACCAGACGTAGCCTCGAAGTTATATGACGTGCTATTTTGTATTTTAACGCAGAGTTTACGACCAATCAAATAAGATTGAACCCATAGAAGGAAGGTACCATGAATACCAAGAGCCTGAAGTTTAGAGAGTAGTAAAGAGTGGTCTACTTTGTCAAAAGCTTTAGAAATATCCGTGAATATCGTATCTACTTGATAGCCTTTTTCAATTGCATTGAAAACTGTGTGAAGAAAAACTGCTAAGTTAGTGGATGTAGATCTTCCATCCATAAAGCCATGCTGATTTGGAGATATGTGTTCTTTAACCAAGAAATACATTTTATCTGTGACAATAGCTTCGAAAAGTTTAGGAATAGAAGATAATTTAGCGATAGGTCTATAATTTTCAACGACAGTTTTAGACCCTGATTTGAAAATAGGAATAATGTTTGAGAATTTCCAGTCATCTAAGAAAATTCCTTCATTTAGTGATCTGTTAAAAATTAAGTAAAGAGGATAAGTCAAACTGTAAATGCAGTTCTTTAAAACTAAATTAGGGATAGCATCTGGACCAGAACTCAGATTAATATCTAAGGTATTAATTTTGTTGAAAATATCACAATATGATAATTGCATGTGTCCTAAATCAACAAAAGATTGTAGGTGACTTTGCAAATTTATTCTTGATTGTGGTCTTATAAAAACTGATTCAAAATACTTAGCGAATAAATTGCAAGTTGAGACTGAATCTTTAGCTGTTTCATTTTTATAGGAAATGCCTTGAGGAAATCCACAGGATTTTCTTCGGATATTTATAAATTTCCAGAAGTTTTTGGAATTTGATTTTATATTAGACTCATAGGTAAGAATGAAATTATTATAAAGATATTTGCTCAAAAAATCAAATTCCTTGCGTAGTCTCTGAAATACAATTTTGTCTGCCAAAGAAAAGCTAATTATATACTTTGTATGTGCTTTATTTCTCGCATTTTTCAAAGAGAGAAGCCTTTTATTGTACCACGGTGGATGATGAGTTGAAGTGGGTTCTTTCAGAGGAATAGATGTAGTAAAACCGCCAAATAACAAATCTATAAATTTCTTATAACAACAATCAAGACTAATTTCAGCACTTAATACTTCATTCCAATTGATATTTAGCAAATAATCGTTTAAAAGAGAAAAATCACCATGTTTAAAATTAAATTGAGGAATGTCAATGATTTTTCCTGTTAAATCAGCAATAAATTTAAAATTTAATAGTAGTGCTGGGTGATACAAATCTTTTTTAACAAATGGAAGTTCACATTCACAAATAGAAGTTGATATATCTTTTGATACAAACACTAGATCTAATAATCGATCTGAAACATTAAACAGATTATTGACTTGAACTAAGTCGAGGGAAAATAATGTATCTATTATAAAGGATTCATTTATATTAAGATTAAATGGAACTAAAAATTTATTTCTATTATCATTTGGATATTTCCACGATATGCTAGGTAAGTTAAAATCGCCCAAAACACAAAAAATATTCTCATCATTATTGTGAGCTTCAAATATTGATTCAATGTTTTCAACATGTTTACTATAAATTTCAAATGAACTTCTTGGAGGAATATAACTTAATATAAAAAATATATTTTTCTTTGTAAAAACATTACTAGAATTATTAATATTTACTTTTATACACAATTGTTCTATATTACCATTATTATGAAAAAGCGGGATAGGATGACTAATAAATGATGATTTGACAGCTATTAGAATTCCACCACCAAGATGTTTGTTTGTAGCAATTAAATCTCTGTCGTTACGAAAAACACAGTAAGCAGACTCGTCAAATAATTCAGATGAATAGATGGAATCGTGTAGTGATGTTTCTGTACATGCTATCAAAGAAAATGAATTATCTGAAACAGCGCGATAAAACTCATGCGTTTTAGTGCGTAAGCCTCTTGTATTTTGATAATATGTTGAAAATATATTTCCTTCAGAAAAAGAAGATAATGCTGTGTCAAAAGAGTGCAATGATGAAAGTGATGATGTTGATAATGAGGCTGATCTTTCAGAGGGATGTGGTGAAAAAAATAATGAATGTATTGAAGAAGAAACACATGAAGAATTAACGTTTAGAGCGTCAGATTGCGGTGCGTTAATTAATCCATCGAGTTCAGGTGAACTATGGGTGAGTTTTTTTGAAGTAGAAAATCTTTCACCTCTACACCAGCTGGCCAGAAATTCACAAGTTTTAATTTTTTATGATACTCTGGTGGAACATTTATTTTGAAAGAAATGCTTCTTAACTTACTGATGTCTGCATTTCTTTTAATAAGTCTAAAGCATTTAATTAGAGATCGATCAATATTTAGCTTACGTGAAACATATTGTTCGATAGCATCATGTGAAGTGTTTATTCCAAATCTCGATATATGTATCCATTTCTGTCGTTGAACGACAACAAGTTCGGGATCACTAATAACTGAAGACAAGAGTTCTGTTTGATTGTTAGACTCAGTAACCGTATTAGTATTCAATGATGGTAATATAACTGTTGATTTAATTGGATTATGTTTAATAAT
This sequence comes from Argyra leucocephala, assembly GCA_963942445.1. NCBI lineage: Eukaryota > Metazoa > Arthropoda > Insecta > Diptera > Dolichopodidae > Argyra > Argyra leucocephala. The sequence continues at coordinate 63,328,856 of OZ012679.1, read as the reverse complement.
CATTTTATCCTTAATTGAAGCATCTTGCTTGAAACTAGGAATTACTCTAGGGTTTAAAATTGGTAAGCTATCCGGTAATTCCGACAAATCTGATTTAGCAGAAGAAACTTTCAATACTTCACTCTTTATTGATTGAATTTGTTCGACCAAGTGATCAAGTTTCTTTAATAAATTACTTACTGATATAGTACAGCAATCATCGCATCTCCAAAAAAGATTACAATTACCTTTATTAATTAATTTTAATGTACCATCGGTAATGTTAGAACATTTAATGCAGTAAATTTTTTCGCAAATAGAACCGCATTTAACAAATAGTTCATTTACTATTAGAACCTTACATTTACTACAATTTACAGCCATTATAGTATTTAGAATTTGAAAAATAAAAAAATTAAAATTAGAAAGAACAAAAAAAAAAAAAAAAAAATTTATATAATTATTCCTGTTTTTATATCGTTTTGTTTATTTTTTTTCTTTTTTTATATATCTGCAACCATGTAGTGAGAATGTTAATATTTAAAAATGCTTATTATTAGGATTTTATTTAAATAAGCCAAAAATGTTAAAAAGTATTCAAAAATGTTATACTTAATTGTAATTTTATTTATAAAAAAACAAAAATGTTGAAAATGTCTATACGTGGTTAAAATTTTTAAAAGTTGCTATATTTTTAAATGTTATTTGATTAAATAAATCAAAAATGTAAAATGTAAAAAATGTTATTAATGTTATTAATTCAAAAATGTTAAACAAGTTAATTTTTATTATTATTTTTTTTTTTTTTTCTTTTTTTATTTCTTTTTTGAATATTTATCACATCAGAGTTCAATGAACTATATTTTTAAATTTGAGATTCACAAAAAAAACAAATGTTATAATTGTAATTTTATTTATAGAAAACAAAAATGTTGAAAATCACTATAAGTGGTTAAAAAGCTTTATTTTAAAATGTTATTATTAAAGTTTTATTAAAAAAAAAACCAAAAATGTTAAAATTAAAAAAAAAAACAAAAATGTTAAATATAACTATGTGGTGAAAAACTTAACTGTATAAATGTTATGCTTAATGTAAATTAATTTATAGAGAACAAAAATGTTGGAAATCACTATATGCGGTTAAAAAGCTTTATTTTAAAATGTTATTATTAAGATTTTATTAAAAAAAAAAAAAAAAACCAAAAATGTTAAAATTCAATTAAAAATGTTATTATTATTGTTTTATTCAAAAAAAAAAAAAACAAAAATGTTAAATATAACTATGTGGTGAAAAACTTTATTTAAAAATTTTATTACTAAATGTTATTTGATATTTGATTAAATAAATCAAGAATGTTAAATATGTTATTAATTGAAAAATGTTAAACAAGGTATTATCAAAGTTCAATGAACTTTATTTATAAATTAGAGATTCACAAAACGAATTTAAATGCAATTTATATATGAAGATTTTAAGCGGTGTAAAAGAATGATCTGTATACTACGAGTGTATAGAAAGAACTCAATATAGGCTATAGGCCCGCATACCTCTAAACGCCGGTTGCTAGCCGGGTCATTTGCCACAGACTTATTTTTTAGCAATAAGTGATCCACCCCAGAATCCGTGGAATCGGCCTCCTTGTAGGATGGATTCTCTAGCATAGCTAGATTACCACCTGGGGTATTTATAATTATTGTTTTATTCATTGCATATTAATAAAAACTGAGTCTTTATGGAGTTACTCATCCCCGTTTTTAATTCCGGCCACTCCTAACATGGAGTACAGACGCCGACCAAGTCGCCGCTCGCTACGAATACAGACGCGCTTGGATTTTCGAGCATTTCGCGCTTGTACGAGTGATACACGCCCGTCCTGCACCAACTTGTTTTATTTGGTTAGAGCGCCAAATATTCGCTTTTACCCTATCTCGTTAGTCACATTAAGTATGTTACCAGGAGGTGCCCGGCAGATAACTATGTTACCTACCTTCGAGGAGGTGAGATTAGGATTTGCTGACAGAGCTGATAATTACAGTAGGCGTTTCCCAGTTTTTTTCAAGACGTCCGTTGGTAGAACGTTTGTCTGAGACCATATACCAGCCTTTACCTCCCAATAATAATAATAATAATAATAATATTAATAATAATAATAATAATAATAATAATAATAATAATAATAATAATTTTTTTTTTTTTTTTTTTTTTCAGAAGGGAAAATCCTTTATGGATGAAGGGCGCACGTGCGTCCAACAATGTCGGAGTCTCCCATATTGGGCATACCGACTAAAAAAACCTCCCGCTCTCCACGGACACTAGCCTGGAACCGTTTGTCACATTACTTCGGGCTAGGTCCAATGCCTTCGCCTTGAAGGCTGCTGCCTAGCCAAAGTCTGTAGGTTGGACCTCTGTGGTGTCTAGGTCCACCTTCTTTTTCCGCAGTATTTTCTGCGAAAAGAGTGACAAACTGTCCCACGCTCCCCTATCCTGTAAAATGTGGTCCACAACTGTGTCCGGAGAGAACAGCGGTACAACTTCCCTTAGCTGCATACGCTCTCGAGCCCACCTTTCACAGATGAAAAAAGTGTGCTCAGCATCATCGTGCATGTGGCAATATATGCACTCCGCTGAACGTGCCTTCCCCATCTTGTGCAGATAGGCCCGAAAGTATCCATGTCCACTCAGCAGCTGAGTGAAGTAGTAATCTACCTCTCCATGTCGACGCTCTACCCATGGGGTAACCTCCCCGATGAGCCGCCTCGTCCATATCCCTCGTTCCTCCAGTTCCCAGTTCTCCTGCCATTGCCGAAGCGTGCGATTCCGCTCTTCCTGCTGCACTGACTCTATATTTTCTTCGGCCTTTCTCCGGTATATCGCTTGACGCTCCCTTGCAAGTAGTGCAATTGGGATGACCTCAGCGATAACCAGGACAGCTGGCTCCGAGACAGTTCTGTAAGCAGACGCCACTCGCAACGCCGCCAGCCTTTGGACCCGACCCAGCCTTATCCGATAGCACTCCTTTGCGAGAGCATGACCCCATATCTCGGCACCATACAGCAAGACTGACTGGACCGCAGACATCAGAAGCCAGCTCCGACTCGATCTTGGTCCACCTATGTTGGCCATCAATCGAGCCAGCGCCATGACACCATTTGCGGCCCTGTCAGCAGTCTTCTTGATCTGCTCAAAGTAATTTAGCCTGCTGTCAATCATGATGCCGAGATATTTTACCGCCCGTTTTGTCTGCACCTCTTCTTCGCCGATGCGCATCTGGAGCTCAAGGTTCATCCTCCTTTTTGTCAGCACTACGACCTCCGTCTTGCTCAATGCCAACGACAGTCCGCGGCTGTCCATCCAAGAAAGGATGAACCGCATGGTTTGATTGAGCTTCAGTTGGGCGAGCTCCACGTTTCGCGCTGCTATCAGCACGGCAACGTCGTCCACATATCCGACGAGCATTGACTCATCCGGCATGTTTAAGCGCAACAGACTATCGTATGCGGCATTCCAAAGGTCGGGACCGAGGATTGAACCTTGCGCTGCACCTCCAGAGACCGTGATACTCCCTTGTCCTTCAGCCGTATCCAAGAGTACAGTACGGTCGTCAAGGTAGTCGCTGATCATTCCTAGCAGATATTATGGAACACGAAATTCCTGCTCTAGAGCTTGAAGCATGTCGCTCCATCTGGCCGAATTAAACGCATTTTTCACGTCTAAAGTCACAAGGAGGACTATACGACGTGAAAAATGGTTGTGGTCCTCGGCTCTGCTCATCGCAGATGTAACTTCCACAATGGCATCTGCTGTGGAACGACCAGCTCTGAAACCGTACTGATGCGGTGACAAACCTCCGGCTGCCTCGATGGCAGACAACAGCCTTGGCTTGAGTAACTTCTCTAGAACCTTTCCAGCAGTGTCCAGCATGCACAGCGGACGGTATGAGGAAGGTAGCTCCGGGTGTCCTTTCTCCTTGCTGATAAGTACCAGCCTAGCTGTCTTCCAACACTTGGGGAAAATTCCCGCTGAAAGACAGGCGTTGTACATACTCAACAGAATATTCGGATTATACCGAAAAACCAGCTTTACTATCTCTCCTTGGATACCGTCTGGACCTGGGGCCTTCTTGACCTTGAGGGATTGGATGGCCACTTCCAGC